>CM043703.1:49873226-50165726 GCA_023935145.1 Bretschneidera sinensis | reverse complement strand
TCTAGGGTTCTATGCTGCGGCGAGCCAAGGTTTGAGTCACGGCCACCAGAACCATTAGCTTTTGAGTTAGAGGCTGGAATCAGGCTGTGCGCCGTGGCCTGGACCAGTGTGCGCTATGGCCTCTAGAACCTCTAAAAATCCAGGATCCAGGGCGGCGCCGCAGTGAGGAAAGGCTGAGCTGCGGCGCGAGCGCGATCCCCTATTTATGTTTCATGACTTTATTATGGCTTTAATGACATTTCTTGACCCGAAAATACCCTTAAACCTTTTGAGGTATTAATAGAACACTTAGGTTTTGCTAAAAATGAAGCTGGAATTAGGAGAGCAACCATATTCTTCTCTATTTTAGGTGATCAAGAATGAGCCTAATATCCAACTAATCTCCAAGCAAGGCAAAAGGATGAATTCCTAGGTGTAGTTGCTCTTATTTCTGTTCTTGATTCAGTTGTATGGATTCATTGTTGAACATTGTTTATGATTTATCTTTGATTAAGTAAGAATGAGAGGATTTACTTTTAATTCGGTGATTGCATCTTTCTCCTCCATATAAGTCTTGTCAAGCTCTTCTTATGTTAAGTTGTTAGATGTGATTGATTTCAGTAGATTCATCTTATAGGTTTGTCCATTACTGCGGTATTGTTATTGAAATATATTGTCGTTTCTCGATAATCTATAAGATAGGTCATGTGTGCTTGAATCGAAATTAAAGAGTAATTTGTAGCAATTACATTAGAGTGTTTATGTGCTTTGATTGAATATTTACCAATTGCTTGTTTGGGATGTGAAATTTGCAATTGAGATAAAAACAATTGAGTCAATATTAGAATAAGGCAATGAACTTAGGAAGGATTCCTGGAACCTTGTTATTTATTTATTGAATCCTTCATTGTGTTTTCACAACTCTCTCATACAATTTCATTCGTAAAACAAAGATTCACTTATTTGAATTTCATCGTTTGGTGTTAAGGTTTACACTTTCTCTTGTAGTTCACTTTTTCTCGTGGGATCGACACCTCAGCTGTACACAATAATCGGGTGTTAGTTTGAGTGTAATAAACTTTTCACTTCATTTTCACCCAAATTTCATATCCCTAGTTGTCCTTTCTCCCTCTCTAAAATTTAGGAAAATTCGTCCTAACTCAACTCATTTTGTCATTTCCAGTCGAAGAGAGTGGACTCATTTTTCACGTTTTCCTCAAAATGTCACAAAGACCTTGCCTTAAAATGACCACTTTCGGTCCCAAAGCAAGTAAGAAATCCTCTCAAGCATCTAAAGGGAAATGAGTCACTAGTGAGTCAAGCATAAAGGCCTGTCATGACTTGGACGCCACTAGTTTCAAGGATTCTAAGGTGAAAGAAAGGTATGATGCTGCAATTCATTTTAATATTGGGAAGAGTAGATACGTGGATTTCAGTTCTCTTAGCTTTGGTAACTTTGATATTAGACCATTCTTTGATAGTCTTGGTTGGCTTCCCTTAGTTACCCTCAATCAAAAGACCTTCCCTTGGTTAATCCAGCAATTTTACGCTGATTTGGTGAGACTCTCGACCTCTGCCCTTAGTTTTAAAACAATGGTGATGGGTATAGAGTTCAAAGTGACCCCTGACCCCTGATGTCTTAAAATCAATTCTTAAGATACCCATTAAAGGCATTATCTAGTGTTCTGATGGTTGGCCTGATTTTGATTCGGAGGTGGCTTGTCAGGAAGTTAGAAATGATTCCTTATAAGTGTTTGAGGCTCAGACTTATTACAATTATGTTGGGTTGCCTTTAAACTCTAGGATAATTAATTTGATCATAAACTATTATGTAAATCGAAGACTAGGAAGCTAAGACTACCTCTCCAAGTTGGACATCCTTCTCCTTTAGTGTTTGAGGACTGGAACCTAGTATAATCTTTACCCCCTGATCCTATCTAATATGATTGAAGGTGCTAGGAGTAACTTGGGTGGGTTGCCTTATGGGATGCTCATCACCCATATTTTGGCCAATTTTAAGGTTCCTCTCTATGAGGGTGAGTCCCAAGATGTGAGTCAAAAGGATTTTATCAATGTTTTCACTCTGAAGAGAATGAGATGTGAGATTTAAGACAACCTGGTTGTCCCCAAGCATGGAAAGAAATTTCTCATAGGGTTTGAGGAGAGTGATGAGGAGGATGATGGTTAGGAGGTTAGAGATGCTGAGATGGCTAGTCCAGAAACTACTAGTCAAGAGGATGTTGGCCAAGGTAGTCAAGCAGTTGGTTTGGGTACAACATGTACTAGTGTTAATGACGATATATTTCAAGCCCCCTTTTGACTTCAAGTTTCACTCAACAGTATGAGGACTAAGGTCGATTCCAGTTTCCAGAACTTGAAGACAACAGTTGTTCTGGCTTTCAATCCGTGAGGACAAACCTTGGTACTTTGAGAGATGATTTTGAAGTGTTCAAGACTCACTCGAAGGATTCTTTTGTCGAGATCCGAGATCTGCAGACTGACGGCTTTGATCCAGCTCCTTGATATGCTTCAGCCCCTATTTCTTTATCTTTTCTTTCCTTTTACTACTCCTAAGACTCTTGCAAGTACATTTTCTGTTAACTTGTGCATATTTTACTTTGGTTTGGCTCATGGGAGTCTTTTTTTACTTCATGGATGTTGAATATTTTTATGGATATTATTATCTCTACTTTATGCCTGTTTTTCTGGATGTTTTTATTTATATGTTTGGGGGAGCTAGCTTAGCAAACCCTTTTGGTGATATGTCAAAAAGGGAGAGAAAAAGTTGCAAAGTTATGGGGAGTCTAGTTAAGGGAGAGCTTAGTTAAGTTAAACTTGATTTTAAATTGATCTGAATGCTCTATATTATGTTTAGTTTTGGTTGATTGGTATCGTTTTAAAACTCTGTAGGAGGTTTTATAGAAAAACATAGAGGAAACTCTGTCAAAATTTTTATAAAAACCAATCATATAGAATTTTTTAAGTAACTTTTCAAGAGATGGTTTTGTCATCATCAAAAATTGAGAGATTGTTGACCCATATTGATTTTGATAATAATAAAACTAACCTAAATTGATCTAACCAAATTTATATAAGTGTGCTAGTTGTTAAGGTGCTTTGTTAATACTTTGAAAGGAGTACACGCGCTCAAGATGTTTCACACGCACCTCAGAGATAGTCCAAGATTAGTAGCTTCTAAGGTAGTTGAAATTTTATATAATCTCTTCTCAATTACCTAGCTTCAGTTTGCCTCAATTTGATTACAAAATGTTTTGATAAAAGTTCAAAAAAATTTCTTTAAATGGGAAATACAAAATTGATTTACGAAAAATTGTTTTTTGAACAGACCTAGTCGACTGGACCATTGATGCAGTTGACTAGATGGATGGTCGGTAGGTCTCTGCCTCTAGACCCAGTTAACTGGACATAGTACACAGTCGATTGGATCCTACCCCCGATGCCTCTCTTTCAGTTTTACAAAAGACCCAGTCGACTGAATCAAAGACATAATGGACTGGACCTTCAAAAATAACAGCTAGTTTTAAAAATTGAGGCGTGGGACAGAGTAGTTAATGCTACAAATAGTTATTCTTTGTGTCTAACATGAAGTTAAAACTATAAAAACTCTTCGTAAATGAGCATTCTAACAATCAAGAACATTCAATTTCTTATAGATCTCATTTATAATTCTTCAAAGCTTTCAAAACTTCTTCTTGAGCCTTCATTAAAGTTTTGTTCTTGAAAGAGAGATATTCTTCAGTTCTAAGCATTAAAAACAATCTCTCTTGTACCAATTTCAATTCATTAATTCCAATCCTTGTAAGAGAAAGATTTAGTGTAACTCTTGTGAGTGTTTAGGTGTTAAACACTTGACAGAAATTTTCTTTTTAAAAGAATATTGTAAAGGTTTAGGCAACACCTTGGAAGTTGCTTGTTTGACATAGTAGAAACCTTTAAGGAGGACAGTTGAAGAGAGTGGATGTAGGGTCGGAGAGATTCAGATATTGTCAAACCACTATAAACTGAGTTTAAACTTTTTTCTTCCTTGCTCTAAGTTAATATTAATTACTTGATTTCATATTTGTGTGAACTTGTTTACTTTGTGTAAAAAAAAATTTAAAACCCAATTAACCCCTCCTTCCTCTTGAGTTGAATCTTAATTAACACAATTCATTTGTTCAATTTTACGTAAATACCCTTAACATTATTACTTTAATTTCGAAAAAGAACATTGGATGGGTTTAAAGGTTCGTTCTTTGCCTTACTGCTTCATTTATTATTTGAAGTTTAATTGAAAAATTATGACGGATTTGAGCTTTGATTCGGGTTCCGTTTGGTTCCCAGAAAAAACAAATGAAAAGCGAAGGAAACGATTTTTTATTTGTTATCTGGGACCCGGGAAAGCTGAAACCTCACACATAAGTTGGGTGTAATGCTGCCATTTAGTTTAGTGCTTAAGCTTTGGCTTATCATTTTTATTAGAGAATTTAAGCAAGGAATTTATCATTTAATTGTGATTACTTTTCATTTAATTTGTTTTCTAGCCTACAAAACGGAGGGTAAAAGTATTTTCTGGTTGGATTTTGTTAAACAATGTCTTTACTTTGTTTTTACGAGAACACAGGCAGGCGTATCAAGTCACAAAAAGAAACTTGCAACAAAATTTCAATTTATCTTGCAAAATATCAAAAACTCAAGTAATATGGGGAAAAAATTGATATTTTGATGACATTGTATCAGAGATGGAGAAGAGATACCTTAAAATAAATATATAAAACTACCAAAAAATGCTAAGTTTGTCGGATTAATTTAAAATAAGCTTAAATCTAGAGTTTATTTACATATCTTATCAATTTTGATAAAATTTATATAAAAAATTTTAGATTTTATTAAAATTCGTTTGAAAATGAATTCTACATTTTTATTATTAAACCAAATATGTGACTTTTATTATTAAACCAAATATGTGACCAATTCATTTTTAAATGAATTTTATACTTTGTTAATAAACCAAATACGAAAATCTATAAAATTCAAATGAATTTCAAAGAAAAAAAACTATTGAATTGATTTAAATCAAACGCAAAGAAGAACATTTGCAAAAACAAGATATAGATCATGCAAAGAGGTTATCTCCTATATTCTTCAGGCTACCTAAATTGTTAATTTGTCATCTGCCTTTGTTGAAACACCGTTCCAAAGAATGGTTTATAGTTACGCAATTCTGCTGTAATTGTACTTAGCCAAATTATTCCACATTGTCAATTCCACTACGTAGGCCAAGAACAAGATCTTATGCTAATTGAGTTGTCCACACTATGTATATTTTTCCTCGTAAGGCTGCCAATCAGTTTCATCAGATGAAAATGCATCTACAGTGAATTTTCATACTTCAAGCCAATTATTAAGGAGTACAACCCAAAACTGAACATGTAATTCGTTGTGGGTCAAAAGCATGATCCCCACGTTGTTCTTTCACCATGGAAATTGGAAAACCAATATTCATTATATGGTAGATCGATCATATGAAAACCAAGAAAAAACAAAAAGCAGCTTTAAATCATCCTAATAACATAGCAAATGATTAACAGAAAATAGAATGTTGTGAGACTACATAAAATTTGTTTTCTCAATCTTCATGATAAATGGGAGGAAAACCAAACAAAGACCTTTAACATAAGCTTTACATTGATTTAACAAAATGAAGTGACCAAAAAACTAATTGAGGTATCTCTCATCAATTTCATAAAAGATACAATTCTCACTCTTTTTTATTTTTTATTTTTGAAAGTCAAGAAATTGATTATAGAAATATGATTTTCTTGATACATTAACGAGAAAGGGGATCAAATCCAAATATATATATATATATATATATATATATATATATATATATATATATATATATATGGGGAGAATCGGAAGGTAAGGACTAGGCCAAAAGGGTCGGGTTCACCATTTGTAATTCTCTTCTCTTTTCCTTCATAATTATACTAATGCTCGTATTTCTGTCAAAAAAAAAACATTAATTTAAAGAGGAATAACTGAGTCTCGTACTCTTCCTTGTCTAGGGAGCAAGAATCTCCCACTCGAATACGATCTCTTCATCACAACAGGACTCATAACACAATGCAAGACTCCTTTTCTGTGATTATATTTGCAAGGCTCTTTAGCTGCTGGTTGTTTTGATGATCCAGCGCCTCCTGTGCATTCTTCAACTTGAGCAACATCTTCATCTTGGTTCATGCGCAAAATATCAGCAACTGATAAGCGGCCTTGACATGAATGATCCATAGAAATCGACCTTCGAAACTGTTGATAACCTTCATGATCTCTAATCTCGATTATGGTATCTAGAGCTTCCAAATTGCTAAAAATGCGTAATGGGGTCTTTGGCATTGGACCATCATCATTATGTATATGAATTGTCATTTCCTCTGCAATACCCCTTTCTATGTCTTCTGCAGCATTACCTGGAGGAGTACTACTATCTGTCACTAGAGGAGGCAAGGGAGATGGTGAAGCGCCGATGAAGATTATATTAGCGCGACACAAAGGGCAATTCGAGTGAGATTTAAGCCATGTATCAATGCAAGGGACATGAAAAGCATGACTACATTTTGGCAAGAGCCTTAGGCTTTCATCTTCTTGAAACTCACTGAGACAAACAGAGCAATCTGTTCCTTCAATAAGACCATCTCCCTTTTTGTACTTGCAAACTGTAATGGATTTTATCAGACCTTCATCCAATCCAGTATTTGCAGCCTGCTGCCATGGTTCGTGGAGAGATGGGTTGTGATTCTCATCCAATTCTTCACTTGGTTCATGACTTTCTTCTCTTCTTCTGGATGAATCCGTGTTCCCGCAATATTTTGATATTATTGTGTAGTAACTTACTAGAAGGAACGCGCTGGCTAAAATGCCGATGATTGCAATAACAAGAGGGGAGAAATTGGGCCTTGAATTGTCATCAGGGAATTCAAAGGGAGGTGGAGGAGGGGAAATGATGTAGCACCATTGTGGACAGTATAAGCTGCAAAACCCTTGAGAACAATCCTTGCTGTTCACATATGGCACCCAAGTTTTTGGATTGCCTACAAATGCCATTGAGAAGCCTAAAAGACGAGTTGGAATTACTCTCTGCTATGCAAGAAAATTTTCAGTATGAGCAAAACGATATTATGAGGAGAAAACAAACCATTTTCAGTTGTATTTTAATTTGAACATCAAACAAATTGATCCAATACTAGATTAAAAAAAACTTTGGGCAGCTTACTAGAAACAAGAATCAACGTAAAAAATTCTGTTGAGGATTGACTCAATAAGGTCAAATTTAAGAGAGTGATATCAGGAAAAATTATCCGAAAAAAAAAAAAAATACCTGAGCTCTGTTCTGTTCTGTTCTTAAAGGATTATCAGAAACAAAAGAATACAAGATAATGCATCAGCATTCAAATTGTTTCTAATGAGAAGCCTTGAATAGCTAGTACAGAGTATGATGAGAAGCTCCTGCTTGGTGAAAATTTCTTGAGAAGACAAAGCTTGGAGTGGAAAAGCAGCCAAAGGGGCTTACATGGAAAGCAAAACAGTGTTAATGGGTATTCTTTTTCTGCTTTTCTCCTTTCCTTTTCTTTTCTTTTCTTTTATTGCTCATCTCTTTTTCTTTTGTTTGGATATCTCTTTTTGAAGGTAATGGTTTGTTGACTAAGCTGGTGATGTTGGTTGGGAATTCGCTAAAGTAATAAATGCTTTTAATATGGTTGAAGCTAGTTGCAGTATGAATGTTTTGCATGAACTAAGGGTTGGCAAAAATAATCAAAATGAAAAATCGAACCGATCTCTATTATATATTTTATTTTGTATACATGTTAATTTTTTTTTTATATATGTATTGTTATATTATTTTATGTTATTTTATCAAAATGTTTATTTATCGGTTCAAATTAATTCGGTTTTGATTTGGGTTATTGCTGAATTGCCTACCCTGCCTTGAATAGTTTAAAACTTGTGATGATATCTTATACCAAAGATTAAGCTAACAACATTTTGACCCAAATCTTTCATCAACATAAATGGTGCTAAATTAGGCCTTAAGTTAGGTGCACTAGTCTTAGAGATACACTACTGCAAATGATCTCATAAGTATTAGCAGTCATCCTTTACTGAATTTTGAAGAAACTATACTCACACCACAAATTTTGTTAAGAGGGTATTATTCTATCTTAGAAATAAAATATATATATATATATATATATATTTTCTAATGTCTATCGATAATTTTATATGCAACAATCATCATTTCTTTTCTCTTAAATAATTTTGTTTTAAAAAAATTAGAAATAAAAAACAGTATTCACAATAGACAAGTTTAGTCTGTAACATTAGGTAGAGTGGCCTAGCGACCTTACTACGTAAATTATAAGATTAAAGGCATAAAAGAAAAGAAGAAAAAGACCGAATATATGTTGGGGGACACACTAGACAAAATTGTCTCTCAACAATGCATCAAATTGTTGCTCTGTGGGCCTGAGTTAATTGCCTGTAGATTCCATTCGAAATGACCATATATTCTCCACAAGACTCTTTTAAGAACCAACATTATTTCCTTGCCATTTAAGCGCAGAGGCCAAAATTTCCTAACGAAAATGTCATAAATTAACATTATCCTAAACAATCAGATAGAGAATCATGAACCCAAAATATCACCATTGACAAGTAATTAAACATGAAACCATAGCTCAATGGAATATCACAATGGTCTTTCAAGAAATTATAGGAATTAATTTGATTATCAAACACCATGTAATTTTTAATTTTACAATAATTTTAAAATTATTTTTGAATCCTTAAAATAGAATAAAAAACTAAATCAAATGAGAGGGTTTTTTTTGTTTTTTTTTTTAGAGAACAATCAATGTGATAACCCTCTTTGAAAGTGGTTTTACGACCAAATTTTATGACATCAAAAGACTGACAGACTGAAGTTATAGTCAAAAACTAAAAGATTGGTCATTGAAATAGGGCAAGATCAGTCAATTGAGGAAGCATTCTTTGAAGAATGTGTGAGAACCAAGAACTCTCTTTCTCTCTAACCAATCAGCTCTACAAAAGCTCAGTGGTTACCTTTTCTCTTCTTTTCATTTTTAACTTTATCAGTGGTCTCCTCCTCTCAAAAGTCTCGCCAATCTGTACACCCCTAGTGACCTATACTAATCTACATACTTTCATAATAGATTCTTAATACATTTCAATAATTTTGTTCTTCTCCAAAAATTTCCATGATACCCTTTTGTCAGCTCCCCATGACACCCTTGCACAATCAGCAATAAAATGCATGTCCTCAAAAGAAGTTCCAATCTATCAAACAATATATACTGTACTTACAAAAAAAAAATAAAAATAAAAAAAGTGAGAGAGAGAAAATGAAATGTAAATCCAACTTTTCTCTATTTAATGTGCTTTGATTATCAACCTCCAACTAGAAAACATCTACTAACTGGAATCGAGATCGATCGTTTGGATTTTGGACCTCTCTAACAACCCATCAAGAGAGAGAGCATATGATTCCAATCAAGGGGAAAAGAAAGTAATTAAACAAATTATATGGCATCCAATTAATATAATCAGACAGAATATGACATGGTTATAATAAATCTGTAATAATAACAAAGAATAATTAGAGCACATTGGTGACTTTAGGTATATATCAATATGATTACAACAGTAAATGATGAATCAAAAGGCTTAAAAACATAAATAATAGAGAAGTCAGTACTCAGTATTCCATGTGATGAAAGAAGATGATCAAACAATCAAATTGCTTGGTCATATGCGCTCTGAATCAATCACTGCAACAAGTAAATAAACAGTTCAAGTGGAAGGTTTTACAGCAAGAGGAAGGCCAGGACATTTTGTGTAATGATGAATCATAGGGGTGAGAATGGATGGGTTTAAGTTGGTTTGGCTTAAAAATTCAACACAACTCAATTATACTGGGTTGGAAATATCTCAACTTAACGTATAAACTCATCAAACTTCAACTCAACTCAACCCATTCAAATCAATTTGAATTATTGGTTTAATTTTTTTACTAAAAAATTAAATATTACATATTACATAACAAAAATATATTCTACTAGTTTTCTAACCTCAATGAGACCCAAGTGAAATGATCATGTGTTATGTGGCCAAGTAATCGTCTAATTGACAATATTTTTTACTCTGGTTTTGAGAGCAAACCAGCAATCCATGACTTTAGATTTTCCATCAATTGTTGAAACTTTGTAAATAATTGGATCATTTTACAATTTTTAGTGGTGAATTT
The DNA here is from genome assembly GCA_023935145.1 of Bretschneidera sinensis. Lineage (NCBI taxonomy): Eukaryota > Viridiplantae > Streptophyta > Magnoliopsida > Brassicales > Akaniaceae > Bretschneidera > Bretschneidera sinensis. The sequence continues at coordinate 50,155,423 of CM043703.1, read as the reverse complement.
TTTTTTTTTTTTATGATACGCAGGTGTATCGAGGCAATGTCAAAAGAGAATGTGACATCAAGTAACAAAAGGAACAAAATCTATTAGCAGAAAACATTATCCATGAATTCCAATAGACATCCTATTATTCTGTTATCTCTAATAGTTCAATATCTACGACTTAATCTAACATAAAGCATCAAAGCAGACATGTTATAGTTTATTCTCCTGAAACTTGCACTAAAAAATTAATGACAAAAACAAAGTATTTTAAAGAAAGGCAAAAAAAAAAAAAAAAAAAAAGACATACCAATCGATTGGAGAATTGAGCTACTAAGTGTTAACCGTAAAAAGAGTGAGAGAGCATCAAAGCTTAGCTGCAAAGAGAGAAGATGATCGACCAAAGAGATAGTGATACTGCGATAGGGTTTCAATTTTCAATTAAGCCAATTACATATCACTCCTTGATAAGTTTTGTTTCCCAAAATGGTTATTATAGTTTGGTCAAATTATCCAAGCTATGACCTGCTATATATTTTATACACTAAATGCATGTTATAATGTCAATTATATGACCACCTATATATTCACGCTATGCCCATTATGTTTTATACACTCCTCTCTTTGGTGAGCACGGAGCAGAATAGCATAAGCATTATATAATTTTATATATTATAATTATTTATATACTATTTTGTATTTAGTAAATATAAAATATATAAAAATTTATTGATCGGGTTACCGGTTTGGGTTGGGTTAAAAATTTTGAACCTATGGCCCAATCCAACTCAACCTCTAAAAAGATTCAACCCAATCCAATCCATTTTATAATTTTGGGTTAGATCGACAAATCAATCAGGTTCTATACTCACCCTAACGAATTCGGTGATTGCCTATGTTATAACCTTTAATAGAGTAATATTGCTTAGAGAAGATTCTTATCAACCCTGCATTCTTTGTTATAAAGTCAGTCAGTAAATGGCATTCTGGCTTGTTGAGCCTCTTGTCCCCAAATCTTTTATCTTTTCAATAGCTGATGCAAGAAAGTGATACTGTGTAATGGCATAAAAAAGATACGGGGACAGTGTTATAATTTTGAAATCTTAAATGAATTATATTTTATTAATGTCTTAAAATAGGATTAAAATATAGTATTTGATTATTTTTTTTTATTTTTTTATTTACAGTGTTAGTTTAGAATTAAGATTCCTAAAAATCTCTATATAAGAGATCCTTTGTTACTTTTCGAATAGTTTTGAATAAATAAAAATGAATTGATATTAGATATCAATTTCCTCTCATGATAGCAGTGCTTATAATCCAATCCCCAAAGTAGACTGGTTTTTATCTCTTCTTTTATCCCTTATACAGAAAGGTATGGGTACAATGTTGTAATTTTGTAATCTTGAAAGAATTGTATTTTATTAATTTCTTATAATAAGAATGTAATATAGTATTCGATCATTTTTTAATTTTTTTATTTACAATGTTAGCTTATGTTCGGATTCCTAAAGATATCTATATAAGTGATCTCTATCTTACTTTTGAATAGGTTTGAATAAATAAAAATTGATTGATATTGAATATCAATTTCTTCTCAACCTCTATGATAGCTTGGCTTCTATTCCAATCCTCAAGTAGCTTAGTTTTTATTTTTCTTCTACCCCTTATTCTACATCACTATGTCATGGATTGCACATAGGCACATACCAATGTAGGGAAGAATTATTTCTAGAGGCTGAATGAGTAATGATATTGGCTAGAAAACAAGAGCCATGATCTTTTTCTTTTTCCTTTTATAAATAAAAACAAGAGCCATGCTATTGGAACACCTTACTAAAACACTCATTTTATACCCTCTAAAAAATAGTAATTATCATTCAAGTTTTTAAACAACTACAATTTAAATTTTTTTGGGTGATTTTCAATGTGTTATTGAGAGTGTCTCCACAGTCTTTATGTATAACCGTCAGCACAAACTCAAATTAAAATTATTAGTATTTTAGAAATATGTTATTTTGTACTACTCTATACCAACTTTACAAAGACAGACACAATGACTTCACATGATAGACTTTTATTATTCCGATCATTCTTCCCATCTGAGACAGCAAGAGTTCAGCATTAAGTTGTAAGATATCTGGCTGTACTACTCTTTTATAAACTAGCTGAAAGATAGAATTAGAAGATAAATTATTTTTTTTTTTGGATAAAAGGTGAACATGTTTATTCAGAATAAACTGTTATACTTCTACAACAATACTGCAACTAATTTCAAAGTTATTCAAACTGACCTAAATTTTTAAACAATACCAAACAGTTAAAATAAATCTAATCTATAACTATCATATCCCAATTTCTAACCACACTCGTTTTAATAGGTAGAAAGTCATTTTTCTGAAGACTAAAGATCTTGTCATTTACATCAGCAACAACTTTATACAAAACACAATTAATATTGGAATGAATTTGCCGGTGTAGTCTCATATTCATCTCTCTCCAAATATAGTATATATTTGCATTCCATGCTAGCTTTACAAGTGTAGCCATAAGTGATTTTCCTTTGTAATGTTTTACCATTCATTGGAGCTCATCGTTCCATCATCCCACAGCCATAAGTGATAAAGTTTATAAATTAAATAAGCAAATCAAATGATGAGGAATTATTTTGAGCTTGAAACTTGTACAGAGATTACCTTTTTCAAGACAACAAAGAGGAACGAAACGCAAGGCATGAAGATCCTTTTCATCTCACCCCAATTATTTTAACCTAGCACAAGAGACCATTTCTATACTCTTTACTCGTAAATATCTTCATGATTGTGTTTTTTACCTATTAATGCTTTTCATACAGTATCAAATCAGTTCCATCCATCAAACATCAAATTTTAACAAGTCATCACAAAACTGCAGACCCATCACAAAATTTATCATTAAACTAAATAATACTTTATGTTACTTGAACTCAGATATAAGTGTCGGATACGAGAACGTGTTCGAGTATCGAACTCATCTATTTTTAATATTTTTCGTAAATTTTTCTTTAATTTGTAGTGTCCGAGTGTCGAAGATCCGACATAGGTATGACAAAGTAAAGTGAATAGTCCATGTAATATAGATATATCTAATAGTAAATAGACAAACGACTGAATTCATTAGCTTTACTTAGATGGAAAATAAGTCCAACATTATATTTAAATTGTAATAAGCTTTTTTAGATAGAAAAATGATTTTACTGAAAAATAGAGAAAGAGTATAATGGAAGAGAACAAGGAGTCCTCTTGAAAAAAAAAGAAGAAAATATTACAAAATAGTAGCCCTTCAATCCTTTTGCATGTCATTCAAATAAAAACACCTACACCTATAGCTGAAGACAAAGAATGAAGGAAAACAACCATATCCCATAGTAGATACACTCGCATGAAGTGATCTTAAAAAATCCGTTTGCTTCTTTCTTTCCTAATCACCCAGAGAATTGCAAACCAAACACATTTCCACAAATCCTTTCATTGCCTCTTTCCAAAGCCCCAAAACTGGACAAACCCACATCTCATAAAAAATGGAAAGCAAATTAATTCGAGCTGCTTGGCTATCCGACAATGAGGAAAAAGATGACTATTCGTCTCAACAGAAGACTTACACATTAGGCAAAAATATTCACCAATGACCAAGCAAACAAACTCCTTAGTTTCCCTGTCATTAAGATTACTTTAAAAAAAGGAGACTCCATGAAAGCAAGTTCCATCAAAAGAGAAGATAAAAGAAACTGGAGCATTCTGAAGATAAGAGAATCTTGAGGAAAAGATACAGAAAGGGAGGGGAGCGCATCCACAATCCAAATATCTTCCCAGAAACGGAAAAAAAAGAAGTTTCTTCAAATTTATAATAATTGGAATGAAAAGATAAGATATCTGTGACATAAACTTCCAAGGGCTCGCATATGTAACATCAATAACTTCTCCAGCATCCCATCCATTTTGTTGCAAGCCATACTTACTCCTTATTACCTTATGCCTTGCGAAGTTTGGTTCTAAATTTTTTTTTCCATAACGCCCTTCAAATTATCAACTTATCAACTGATAGATATGCTTTTAAAAACCCAAACCACCTTCAAATTTGGGCCTGCTAACAACCTCCCAATTGTCCAAATGACAATTCTTACCATCGTAAAAACCCAAACCACAAGATATCCCTCATCATCTATTCTAACATTTCAGCTACCCTAACAAGAATCCTAAACAGAGACAAAATAAAGATGATATTAAAATATCCACACCATTAAACTCATTCAACAACTCCTTGTTTATACCCGCAATACTACTCTTTACTCATATTAACCTTGACCCTAGAAACTTCATCAAATACTGATGCAGAATATGATTGAGAATATTTATTATTTTGGGATGTTATTCTTTGACATGTATTTTATAAAAATTAGATTTAGACAATTAAATAGTTATTAGAATTTGATTTACTTTCTTATTTAAAAAATGTTTGGTGTCTATACAAGAGCACTGATATTAAAATTGTAAGGCAAATTATGAATTGAAAATTAATTATCTCTTTACCTATCTATGTTTCTCAGCTTGTTCTGCTCTCCCTTTCTTGTTCTGTTCTTCCTCTTGTTTATCTTAATTCTACCTAGTCTATTTTCTCTTGGTTAATCTCTCTGCTTCTCCCTTCTCTCAATCTGTTTCTTCTCTAATTATCTATCCAGCATTAAGTGGTATCAGAACGGAATCCCTCCCCTCTTTCAGTAAAAATTCCCTCCCTAACTTTATCGGATTCTGAAAAGAAAAAAAAAAAACGTTTGTGAACAGTACCAGAAAGTGAAAGGTTAGATCCACCCTCAACCACCGCCCCCATTAGGGTACCGGCGCCACCACCAGAACCGTCATACTTCAACGATCTGAACCCTGTAATAATCACCGCCGTCCACCACCGCTTAACAGTCACGTTCCAACGTCAAAAAACATCACTGAGATCGGAAAGAGCAGATATGTCCATCCCTGCCGAAATTCAGATGAAATTCGCCACATGGAGGCCCATGAAATCTACTGAGCCGTTGTCGTCGATTCATTGAGTTCTGGACATCTTCAGGTCACGAGACTTACACCATTGGAATCGGAATAGTCTGATTTACCTGAATGTGAAATTTCGACCGACGAGGATACCGGATCCACCGTCACCCACCCACACACCGAAAGCCACGCCACTGAACCAAGACGAGCCGAGTCATGGATCCAAGCCGAGCCGAGCCACCTAGAAAAAAGAAAGTCAAGTCTATTTATTCATTTAATTTATGCTTTTGTAGTTGCTAATTTTTTTAATAAAAAAATTGCAAAAAAAAAAGTGAAAAAAACGGTAAAAAAAATATTACAAAAAAAAAGGAAAAAGAGAAGGAGAAAAAAAAATCATTTTCTGTTTTATTTATGTTTTTTTTCTATTTACATCAAATTGAAGTCACTTATGAGGAATGAGTGAGCTTAGTCAAAATCTTCTAGTTACAGTTCATCATGTACTGTATCCCATTACAGAAGATGTGCTCTATCAAGTTTTTGGTCCGTTTGGCCATGTGGAGAAAATTAGTCTTTTCTCCAATTCAATGGAATTTCAAGCTCCCGTGCAATACTATTGGCCTTAAGATACTAGTTGGGCTAAAACCGAATTGGATGGTCAGTGTATTTATGCTAATTGTTGTCAATTGGAGATCGAGTATTCCACCTTTGAAACTCGAATTCGCAAGATGCAACAACTCCTTGAACAAGTAAAACAACAAGTGGAAGCAGCTTTCACCAACCCTTTTACCAATCAGGATTCCATTCAAGAGAAGTCTGAAGTTGTTTCTCCAATCCACAGACTTTGAAACGAACGAACAAATCATTGAAGAAAGCTCTATCATTCACTATGAGGATGTACCTATTGAGTCACTTCAAAACGAACAAGGCCAAACCCAAGATGAGGGCAAGATTTGTCCGTGTAACCTTCCTTACATTGATTTTGTCCTCCCGCACTAGATTGAGGCTCCTCAACAACTCTTCTTGATATCTTTCTACTGCTAGATCGAGACTGCTACATATTGAAAATTGTAAGTCTTTGCCATACAACTGCAAGAATAACAAGTTTTGATACTTCACCACTTCAAAACTCTTGATCGAGTTTTTTGTAAGTGGGTGAGAATGATCCAGAATAGGAAAGAGAATATTTATTATTCTGGGATGTTATTCTTGGACATATATTCTAGGAAAATTAGATTTAGACAATTAAATAGTTATTAGGATTTGATTTACTTTCTTATTTAAATAATGTTTGGTACCTATATAAGAGCACTAATATAAAGATTGTAGAGTAGACTGGATTATGAATTGAAAATTGATTATCTCTTTGTCTATCTCCATTTCTCAACTTGATATGTTCTCCCTTACTTGTTCTGTTATTCCTCTTATCTATCTTTCTTCTACCTAGTCTATTTTCTCTTAGTTAATCTCCCTGCTTCTCCCCTTTCTCAATCTGTTTTTCTCTCTAATTATCTTTCCGGCATCAAATACCTTCAACAATGAAGTTGTACATGTTATTAGCTTTTAATTTTGCAAGGTCAGCAATTTTTAGCCTTTTTATTATTAAAAGTTGTGCACCCAATCGTACCCTTATGTCTTGCAACCATTTATGAATTTCTTATATCCTATTTCAGTTTTTTATGACTTACGAACCTCAATATTCATGCCCATCATGCCAACTTTCATCAATTTAAACTACAATCAAAACAATGACAATGATAACAAGACAAGTATAGTTTTCCACCCACCCCCTTTTTGCATGTTATCTGAAGTTCTCAACTACTATGCACTCACAAAGAAGAAGAATAAAAAAAATAAAACAACAATGTAAATCAATCATACTATAAATATTCCAACTACTTATCCATATATTGTGTCTGAAATCCATCTTAATATTAAATATCACAGATATGAGTAAAGATAGTAGAAGTATGCAATAACAGTAGGTTTTGTTCAACTGTTACCGCTTCAATGGTGTTTTTAACAAATCCATGCACGAAATGAAGCAAAATTGCAGGAAAAAGGCATGGAAACTGCACAAAGCCATGCAATAAAGATTGAATAACAAATGTCTCTGGCATAGTAGTGATTAAAGCTCTCAGATCTTTCACAAATTCAACTGTGAGTTCTTCTTCCAGAACACTGAGCCATGCATCAATTATGTTAACAAAAAATACCACCCATACCCAATAGTAGGAGACAAAAAGGAACCTTTTAACATGCCTTTCTATCTGATTAAAGAAAAAATATATTTTCATAAATGATGTTGAGAATGAATGCAATTACATAAACACAGACAAGGTTTGATGTCTAAATTTCATTGTCAAGAAAACAGCCGTTCTGAAAATATAACCAAATTTTCTTGAAATACAAAGAAAATGTGAAGTAGAAGAATAAAAAACAGCACAACTACAGAATCAATTTAGCTCTATAGTTTTTCAAACCAGCTAACTAATATCAGCTATTATTCTACTTCAGTCAAGTATGAATGCCTACTTTCTATGTAGAGTTACCCATATCTGAACTTTAAACCTTTCAGATACCCCCAAGTAAAACATGAGCTATACATAGCTCTCTCTTCAACTGGTATTGAGTGTGCCCTGAAGTCCTTAAAATAACATAAAGTAAACAGGGTATGATAATTCGCATTCAATCCTCAAGGATTCAAACAAATTCAGTCATAATCCCTTGCAACTATAATTCAAGAAATTAGTGAAATTCATGGCCATCATGTGGCATTTGCTCAAAGATATAGAAGATCATAAAATATATTATGTACATAAATTTAGAATGATATTCTATAAGATTTTTGTTCTTCAAAATTGTTGAAGACTTGTGATTGATTCAATTTAGTTTTTCTTCATTATTAGGTATGTGAGCATAAAATTGAGTTAAATTGTTTTTCACTTTTTCTACATGGCATTTTTGTTCTCCTCTTTTCCTTTCATATTCTCTTCTTCATTTTTTTCCTTTTCCTTAGCGAGAGGGATGGGAATTGCAGAGATTCAATATATCCAAAATCAAAGGAGAACCATCCATGTACTCATGCTGACATGATTGCAAAATTACAATCTTCAAAGAATGTCTGTCAAAAATGTGCAAAACTATGACAGTGGTGAAGCATCAAATTTCATGTCTGCACAAATTAAGTCAAAAACACGAGACAAAATGTGACAGTGGAACAGATCTTTCCATGGAAATCATTAGAAATAAAATAAATTTCTTTCTTATATCTCACAGAGCAAAGAATATAAGTATATCAACAATTTCATGCAAATTAGTGACTTAAGAAACAAAGCTGCTTAGAAAATAGAAAATAAATGTAAAGGAAAAGAAAGTGATTGCAAAATTATACAGACCACAGAGAACGACTTCCTTCACTTTTATAGGTCGGAGACATCAAAATCCCTGCCTCTGCAATACTGTTCCGCTAAGATGAATATCTATCACTCTTCAGTTTGACCTTCAGACATGTCTTCACTTTCATTTTCACTTTCAGATCCATTAACATTCTTCTGACTGAACTTTAACTGAAGAGGTCGGCCCATCAACTCCTGTGGGAGGAAATATGAAATAATCAAACATTTCTCTACATTGTGATGGACAAACACACGTAAAAGAGAATTGACACTGAAAATGCAAACCAAAATTCAGATGTTGGATAAAAGAACCTGTTAAGAGTCCTAATACCTAATTAGGACTCTTAACAGAACCAAAAAAAAAAAGTTGCCATTGCTTATCATTGCTGGTTTACATTTAAATAAATTGCAATGCATATGTAAGTAAGCACATCATGGCATTTATGAGAATGCATGAAGATGGTTTGCTAGGAAAATGTGCCGTTTACACTGCAAAGAAAAGGGAAAAATATTGTTAATTAATCATTCGCTAGATAAGATGGTTGGCAAAAATAAATTACAAGTCATCAACTACCACCCTTTGAGCCTTGCCAATGTAGTCCCTAGGTTGATATCAATGTGAGTGAGTTAAGACTATTCTCAAAATCCTCTCCTTGACAAAGCCAAGAAAGCACACATCAGCAAGCAGAAAAGTATCAAGCAAAGCAAGCCAAATGCAAGTCCCATCCAATTGAAAGAAAAGATGAAATACAATCCCACCACTCCTGGCAAACAACTGAAGAACCGTGTGTCCTAGAACTAAGCAAACAATATGAAAAAAAAAAGGTAATAAAATTTATGCGGTTCATCCATTTTTGTTCTCTTAAATCTCCTCCCAAGCCAGGACCAGCTGGAGTGGGAGGAGTTTCAAGAAACTCGGAGGGCTATGTTTTGGGGCTATTCTCTATCAATATCGGTAAGGCAAAATCAAATTTAGCTGAGTTACTAGCAGCAAGGGAAGCCTTGAAATTTTGTGTATAGATGGACCTGCACTTTTACAAGGATTTGATTATTGATAGCAATACCAAAGTAGTGATTGCATGATTGTCAGGTATGGAAAATGTGCCATGGAAGTTTTCTAATGTGTTTAGTGAGACTGAAAATTTTCTAGCTAGGCTGCCTTTACTTTTAGTCACACTAGAAGGGAAGCTAATTTTACAGTAGATATTCTAGCGAAAATGGGGGTGGAAAGGGGAGAAAACTTGGCAGCGATTATCTGAGATTGTTTATGAATTGAAGTGTAAAGTTTCTCTGAAAATGCCATAGCTGGAGAAGTTTTGAGCTTTAGAGTCCGTTTGGAACCAAATGAGAATGAATTGAAAAAATAAATCATTTAGAAATGAATTTTTATATTAGGTTTTCTTGTGTTAAATTGTAGAATTCATTTGAATTCTCATGTTTAAAATGCTTGAAATAAATGAAAAATTCAAAAGAGGGGAGAGGGAGGGAATGCGGGAAAGAGAGAGTATTTTGGTCAACATAATTTTTTACTCTTCATTTTGTGTAATTCATTTGTAAATTCTATCAATTTTGATAGAATTTGCAACAAATTAACTCAATTCATTAGTGAATTCATTTCGAAATGAATTCCATAGTTTTTATTTTCTTTCCAAACATTAGAAGTATGGAATTACAAATGAATTCTATAAAATTTATAGAATTCATTTGTTCCAAACATGCTCTTAATGGAATGTATTTGTATCTTGTTTCTATCTGTGGCTTGTATCTGCAGGCTGGTTGGATGGTGTGGTTTGCTGCATATCCCCTTGATGTTGTCTAATCAGTTAGTTTTTGTTAAGCTTGTAAGGAGGTAGTCCTATTTAGTTGGAATTGACTTTGTTTTGCTTCTGTTGTGGGCAGGGTGTTTTCTTGCTTGTTTTGGGGGCGAGATTTTTTCTGTATTTGGTCTGGGCTGGTGAGGTTTCCGAGGATGTTATTCCTTTGCCGGTTTGCATTTTCATGCTGTGTTTTGCTAGAGTCTGAGTGGTGCTGTGGGTTCCTATGTATATCTTGCATCTCTGATGCTGTTTAACAATAGTACGCTCTTTGCCTTTCAAAAAAGAAATTCTGTAATCTAATAGATCTAAGACAATAACTTTCCTTTCCTTATTTTGTGCTCTCCTGTATACATCCTGCACACTCACCCCCTTTTCAGAGTTTTTAATGAGTTTATTACTTATCAAAATGAGAAAATTATGAGGAAAAAAAAGGAAGGCCTTGCAATTCTCATAACAAACCATTATTTCAAGAACGTAACTAATCTCGTTGTATAAGATTTCTCTACTATTCATTGTTAAGTTTAAATTTCCAAAATTACAGTCTTAGTAAGCAGAAGACTCAATTCAGCACAAAGTGCTTCAAAGAAAAGTCGTTCAGGAAAAAAAGCAACTTTGTAAAGGCAATTACAGCTACCATATATCGAAGTTGAAATGTATTAATAGATGAACAATCATAAGGTCCTCATCCTTAATAAGGCTATGTAAGAACAATACTTCCACAAACATAGGGCACATAAGATGCATAAAGCAGACTAGCACTTGAACTCGGAGAAATTTATGTTTTCAGGTCAGTAAAGAATAAATACTAAAACCTGACAACATGTCTGTTCAAACAGGGACAAAGGAGATGTGAGAACTGGATCAATGTTATCGATCAGTAATCAAATAGATTATTTTATATTATCCACATTGCAAACATAACAAAGAAAGATTCAAGTGAAAACACATAAATATGAAAACACAGGGAAAAGTTTCTACCAACATGGATCCAAAAGTATTACTGAAAGTATCTGCATAGAAACTACGTACTAGAAACAAGCACCTAATAAAAGACAACTGAGGCTAGTAATTAGGTTCATAAGCTACCAAAGCAATTAAGATTCTCAACCACAAGTTATTTAATGCATTAATGCAATTAACATAAGTATTATGCAGGCCCAAGTACAAGAATAGCACAAAATGAAGTAGAATGCAAGCAAAATTGATTGATTAATATATTCTTTTTACCTTCCCCTCACGGGCAGAAATTGCAGCATCTACTTCCTCCTTCGTAGCAAATGAGACAAAGCCATACCCAGCAGCTCTTCCTGAAGGTCTATCAAAAACAACCCTGGCTGAAACTGGGTAAAATTTGACAGGGAAAAAATCTCTCAGATGACTAGATCTAACTTTCCAAGCAAGATTGGACACGTGAAGTGTATGGCGTGTCTCTTTAGAGGGGAGATCCTGAGGAGGTGGAGGAGATGGTTTCTTGAAACTCTTCGCAAACTCTACCTTAATTACCCTCCCAGACACTTCCTGAACCAGAAACAACACAGTTAAAAAAATATATGAAAAATCATATAGAAAAATGGTTCCTTGTTTCAATCATAATGATCATTTTCAATTAAAAATGGACGATATTAGCAAATACAACCAATCCAATTCTTCCTTTGACAACCAACCATAAGCAAACAAGATTTGGAAGGGACCAGCTTTTTTTTTTTTGGGGGTGGGAAGGAGGGAGAAAGAAACAAAGAAATAAAGAAAAAATAAAAAAGAGGAAAAGAGGAAAAGACAAGAAAAATGCCTAAGTACCAATAAATTCATTGACATGTACAGTTCCAGGAATTGACACCAGCCCCCTTGCGTGCCACTGCAATGTAGCACAGTCTTAGAAATATCTCAATCTCTGGCAAACCCGGGCATGCAATGGACAAGGTGATAGGTATCCAATTTTGAGTACGGATAGGACTCCTAATAATAAGAGAGAAGAATTTAGGAAGAATAACTGAAAATAACTGAATTTTCTATATTGAATGATTCTCTCGATCTGAGTACAGCAGTGTTTATAGTGTTGTGGATACAACCAAGTAACTTGTAACTAACTCAACTAACTATAACTAACATTTCAATTGCTAGTTATGTCGGAGCCAAAAACAACTACTTCTTGATAGAATAGTAACAAAATATTAACTGCCTCTAACAGACTAGGAAAAGACATGTTATTCTCCTTTTACACAAGAACCTTCTTGCTCTTCCATGTGTCCTGGAGTCTTATCATTGCCTTTCCTTTCAAAAACAACCTTGTCCTCAAGGCTGAAATGAGAAAATAAGGACTGCATCACTGTCACATCTTCCCATGATGTTATTGTACCAGTACTTCAGTAACACTCTCGTCTTGTTGAAGAACTTTTCTGCTGGCAAGAGTAGCTAAAGGAGTCAACACAGATTTATTCTCACAGCTTCTTGGTGGTAAAGCCAATGCAAGAGAGGGATCACCATGAAACTCCTTCAAGAGGGAAACATGGAGTACAAGGTGTGTTCTACTAGTAGAAGGCAATAGCAACTTGTAAGCAACATTGCCAATTCTCTCAAGAATCTGGTAAGATCCATAATAAATCTTGCTCAACTTATGATTGAGCCTCCCAGCTACAGACTGCTGTCTGTAGGGCTGCAGTTTAACCAAAACCCATGTGCCAACCTCAAATTCCTTATCCCTTCTCTTCTGATCTACCTGAGATCTCATTGTGCATTGTGCCTGCCTGATGTTGTTCTTCCGCTGCTGCAGCAGAGTATCCCTGGATTGCAATGCACTATCTACTGCCTCAACATTACAAAAGCCTGCTATGTATCTCTGAATGAGTGGAGGGGGTCTGCATAAACTGCCTGGAATGGTGTCATTTGAATAGCAGATTGGAATGTAGTGTTGTAACAATATTCTGCCCAAACTAACATGTGCACCCAAGCTTTAGGATTCTCTTGAGTGAATGCTCTAAGGTATTGTTCTAAGCACCTACTGAGCACCTCAGATTGACCATCTGACTGAGAATGGTATGCTGACTGTGACAGAGAGTAGTGCCACTAAGCTAAAATAGAGCAGTCCAAAATTCACTGAGAAATATTTTATCTCTATCAGACACAACAGATTTAGGGATTCTACGTAGCTTCACCACCATGTTAGCAAATTATTGAGCAACTTTTGAGGCAGTGAATGCAGTAAGTAGCACCCCAAAATGTGCTGCTTTGGACAAGTTATCTACTACCACCATTATCACTGACATCCCACCAACTATAGGCAATCCTGATAAAATCCATTGTTATATCCTCCCAAATCAACTCTGGAATAGGAAGAGGTTGTATCAAACCTTTAGGTAGTGTAGTGGAATGTTTAATCTCTTGGCAAACCCTACATTCCAGCACAAACTTCTTGGCATCTTGCTTCAAGCCAGACCAATAAAATTGACCAGACTTTCAAAAATGTCCTTTGTACTCCAACACGCTCCCCACCAGGTGTGCTATGAAATAGTTGGCACATAAGTTTTAGTTGGGTATTATCAATTAAAATCTTCTTATAAAAAAATCAATTAATATCTTATACATCTTCTAAATTACTAATATTCACCCACGAAACATAGTATCCCCCTAAAGAAAAGAAAAACAGTACTTATCAAAAATAAAGAAAATAAAAACAGAAAGTGAACTCAGCAAATAAACCAAACAATTACACCTTTCAGAATTAACCCAGTTGGACATTAAAGAAAAATAAATAAAAAAACAGCAATGAACCTAGAAGAAGAGCCGAATTAACGAGACAAGGTATGACCACTTGAAAATACATATCAAATTTTAGGTACAGATAAAACCAAAAAAAAATAAAGGATAATCAGTTTAGTCAAAGCTCTTAAAAAACACAACTATTAATCAGAATACAAAAACCAATCTGAAATCTATCCATTTAAGATCAAAAAGAAAAAAGAGAAAAGAAAACTTACATGAGAGTCAAATTTATCAACAACAGCCTGAGCTTCTTCCCCAGAGGTCATTGTCACAAATGCAAAGCCTCTACTCCTCCCATTCTTTTGCTTTATAATCTAAAATCGAACGCATATACTCAACACTTATATTACTAAAAAAAAATTTAAAGAAAACAACAAAGAACCTCAACATCTGTTACAGTCCCACATTGGCTATAGAGTTCCTTAATATCAGCAACAGTAAAAGACCAAGGCAAATTTAATACAAAAAGCTTTCTTTTAGCATTTGGTTGCTGTGTTTTTTCTGTTTTCGCCTCTACAGCTGCCTCCTCCTGTACAGTAGAGCATAGTGCAAAGCAGAGTCTTCTCACTGGGTGTTGCGAGAAGAGAAAGGGAAATTGATGGAAAGTGGAGGAGTAGAATTGGAAATGTTGCGCTTCACAACGGAAGGAGATGATTTGGGATAAAAAGGGAATTTAGAGGAAGAATAAGGGTAGAGCGAAGAGAAACAGAAGATAGAAAGTGCTGCTTCACATCCCGCCATCGTTTAGACTGCGAGTTCCAAGCCTAGAGAAGGAGGATAAACAAGGATAAGAGGTGGGGCATTATATAGTGGTTAGAATGATCATTTACATGTTTTTCCTTTTCTCATCGGTCATTTACATGAATCATTTGGTTTTTCCCCTGTAATTACTATACTTTTGTTTTTTTACTTCTGCAAACGCTTTGAATTAAGTTTTGTTCTCATTGATTTTATTAGGAAAAAAATTAGTAAAACATGTAAATTACTAGCGAAGTTTCGTGAAATTTATTAAAGCACATTTCAGATGGTTGCATAAGTGGTTGAAATCGATGGTAGGTTTTTTTCTTTTCAAAAAAACACCAATACCCAAGGTTTCATTTAAGTTTTTAAATGATATCAAAAATTTTAATGTGTCTATTTCACGTTAAAATACTCGATTTGATACAATGTAATCCTTCTAATTTGTGTAAGATCATCAGAGAGTGTTGGGCACGTGTGAGGCCGCCATGTCAACCCCAGTAAAGAAAAAGCCATCCTCACAATGGGTAAACCATCCATCCATATTCTTCCATTTTCTTTGACGATCGACAAACCATGGAATTGTCTTAAAAGACCCATCATCAACATCTCTACTTCTGCTGTAGCAGTTGCCTTGAAGCCTGTTGATGCCAAAAAAGAGTGTTGCTGAGCTGGATGGATGTTCTGTAGAAGTACCTGCACAGAGAAAGGGAGATTTGCTATTGGGGTCGACGGAGGGGATGCCTCCGAGGATGCTCCGATGCTTAAGTTAGCAAAAGTTTAAGATTGTAAGTGTTTGAAACTGAGAAGCTCTCCCCCTTTTGGACCGCTTACCAAATCCTTTTATAGAGTTCCGGAGGCGGTGATGGGTCGGGGCAGCTGTAACAGGATACCCCAACTGGGTAGGGTAATGATGCCTATGAGGCCCAGCTAGGAAGCTGAGAACCGTTCAGTAGGGCTTTTGCCTTGTTGGCTTATTCCAGAGCCGTCTATGCGTAAGACGGTGTTTAGTTCTGACGCTCCAACTTGGTTGGTAATGATGATCCGAAAGGCGGTGGTGACGTGGAGGCCCAGCTGGAGCCAAGATATTCCTGAGGGCGGTCATGACCTGGAGGCCCAGCTGGAGGCAATGATGCCCTGAAGGGCGGTCATGACCTGGAGATCCAATTGTCTGGGCCTGAACTGTCCGCGTGTCACTTTGAATTCAGGGCTCACGATAATCCACGTGTCTTCCTCCTACTGGAGTGACATATTTTGGTAGTATCAGAGGCCCCCCACTTCCTTAAGTGCAGCACTGTGGTTAAGGAAGTAGCATAACTGGGTTGGCGTTAGGCCCTCTGTGGAGACATGAAGTTGGGTCGAAGATGTGCTCTAAGGCAAAACAAAGTGAGCCCAGGACTTGTGGAACAGTCCATCTCCTCGGGCCTTGAAGAGAGTGGACCGAGGACCAGTGGAGCAATCCATCTCCTCGGACCGTGAAGAGAGTGGGCCGAGGACCAGTGGAGCCATCCATCTCCTCGGCCAAGAATGCCATTGGTCCGAGGACACGTGGAGCAATCCATCTCCTCGGACCTTGAAGAGAGTGGGCCGAGGACCAGTGGAGCAATCCATCTCCTCGGCCAAGAATACCAGGGGACCGAGGACACGTGGAGCAATCCATCTCCTCGGACCTTGAAGAGAGTGGGCCGAGGACCAGTGGAGCAATCCATCTCCTCGGCCAAGAATACCAGGGGTCCAAGGACACGTGGAGCAATCCATCTCCTCGGACCTTGAAGAGAGAGGGCCGAGGACCAGTGGAGCAATCCATCTCCTTGGCCAAGAATACCAGGGGTCCGAGGACACGTGGAGCAATCCATCTCCTCGGACCGTGAAGAGAGTGGGCCGAGGACCAGTGGAGCAAGCCATCTCCTCGGCCAAGAATACCATGGGTCCGAGGACACGTGGAGCAATCCATCTCCTCGGACCTTGAAGAGAGAGGGCCGAGGACCAGTGGAGCAATCCATCTCCTCGGCCAAGAATACCAGGGGTCCGAGGACACGTGGAGCAATCCGTCTCCTCGGACCTTGAAGAGAGTGGGCCGAGGACCAGTGGAGCAATCCATCTCCTCGGCCAAGAATACCAGGGGTCCGAGGACACGTGGAGCAATCCATCTCCTCGGACCTTGAAGAGAGTGGGCCGAGGACCAGTGGAGCAATCCATCTCCTCGGCCAAGAATACCATGGGTCCGAGGACACGTGGAGCAATCCATCTCCTCGGACCTTGAAGAGAGAGGGCCGAGGACCAGTGGAGCAATCCATCTCCTCGGCCAAGAATACCAGGGGTCCGAGGACACGTGGAGCAATCCATCTCCTCGGACCTTGAAGAGAGAGGGCCGAGGACCAGTGGAGCAATCCATCTCCTCGGCCAAGAATACCAGGGGTCCGAGGACACGTGGAGCAATCCATCTCCTCGGACCGTGAAGAGAGTGGGCCGAGGACCAGTGGAGCAAGCCATCTCCTCGGCCAAGAATACCAGGGGTCCGAGGACACGTGGAGCAATCCATCTCCTCGGACCGTGAAGAGAGTGGGCCGAGGACCAGTGGAGCAAGCCATCTCCTCGGCCAAGAATACCATGGGTCCGAGGACACGTGGAGCAATCCATCTCCTCGGACCTTGAAGAGAGTGGGCCGAGGACCAGTGGAGCAATCCATCTCCTCGGCCAAGAATACCAGGGGTCCGAGGACACGTGGAGCAATCCATCTCCTCGGACCTTGAAGAGAGTGGGCCGAGGACCAGTGGAGCAATCCATCTCCTCGGCCAAGAATACCAGGGGTCCGAGGACACGTGGAGCAATTCATCTCCTCGGACCTTGAAGAGAGTGGGCCGAGGACCAGTGGAGCAATCCATCTCCTCGGCCAAGAATACCATGGGTCCGAGGACACGTGGAGCAATCCATCTCCTCGGACCTTGAAGAGAGAGGGCCGAGGACCAGTGGAGCAATCCATCTCCTCGGCCAAGAATACCAGGGGTCCGAGGACACGTGGAGCAATCCATCTCCTCGGACCTTGAAGAGAGAGGGCCGAGGACCAGTGGAGCAAGCCATCTCCTCGGCCAAGAATACCATGGGTCCGAGGACACGTGGAGCAATCCATCTCCTCGGACCTTGAAGAGAGTGGGCCGAGGACCAGTGGAGCAATCCATCTCCTCGGCCAAGAATACCAGGGGTCCGAGGACACGTGGAGCAATCCATCTCCTCGGACCTTGAAGAGAGTGGGCCGAGGACCAGTGGAGCAATCCATCTCCTCGGCCAAGAATACCAGGGGTCCGAGGACACGTGGAGCAATCCATCTCCTCGGACCTTGAAGAGAGTGGGCCGAGGACCAGTGGAGCCATCCATCTCCTCGGCCAAGAATACCAGGGGTCCGAAGACACGGTGAGCAATCAATCTCCTCGGACCGTGAAGAGAGTGGGCCGAGGACCAGTGGCGCAATCCATCTCCTCGGCCAAGAATACCAGGGGTCCGAGGACACGTGGAGCTACGTGAAAGATTCTCGTGTCTAGGACGGCGGCGATAGAGCCACGTGGTCTCACCATATGGATGCCGCGTCATGTTACCCTTTTTAGGGAAAACGGCGGCCGCCTCGAGGGACGTAACGTCTCCTGGGAAAGAGTGTGGGTCGTTTGGGAGTTCTAAATTGTCCCCTAGATTCCTGCGACCGCATTAAATGCTCCTCGTTGGCCGTGATACTTCTGCTATATAAGGGGCTTTGGTTTCTTCTTCTTCCACACACCTGCCATAATTTCCTTCTGTTTTCAGAGAGTTGCTTTCCTGAGAGCCTTCGGCCTCGCCCAAAGAAGCTTGGGAGTCCTCGTCCTCGTCCACTCAGTGAGAAGGTTGGTGTGATCGTTGCAATCGCGAGACCTTGGGAGGAAAGCTCTAGGAGAAATTCAAGTCCGAATCCTTCGGACGTTGGTGAGTTCGTGTTCTTTTTTATTTTCATACCATGTCTTCTTCGTTTGATACATACCGCGATAGGCCTAGTAGTAGTAATGGTAGGAGTAGTGTAGATGGTACGAGTGGTAGTAGCTCCGAGGGCGCAGAGGCGTCCTCGTCTTCTTCTGGGGGGGATGCCCTCAGATTGGGTATGCCAAAGGCAGGCCTCATGGCACTAGTGCCCTATATTCCTTCGGGGGTTGGGAGAGAATATCAGGAAAAGTCCTCGTCTAGTGAGGAAACTCGTAGAGCTGTGACCGATATTAGGGAGACCTCGGCTGGAGAGGAGAGGGAGGAATGGTACTATTCAGCCAACGACATTCCTAGCCAATCTGTCGAGGACTTCGGCTTGCCTCGTGCGTGGAGTATGGACCGCACCGGGAAATGCAAAAAGGCGGGCCTTCTTCCGTACGAGCAAGAGACAGTGAATGCCATGCTGGCCTCGCCTTTGGACGTTGGGGTCCTATATGACAATGAAGAACTGGCCCGGCGAGGTCTTTGTTCTTCGTGCCCCGAGCCTTCGCTAGAGAGCGGTAAAGGCTTTAGTTTACCTTCTTTTTATTCTCATTTTGCATTGTTATCTTGCAATTTATACTTAACGCCATTTCCTTCATTTGTTTGTTTGTGTGCTCTGCTCAGAAATGGAAGCGGCTGCCCGTGCTCGTGAACATGCCAAGAAATTGGCGATGGAGCAGAGAAGATCGGCTCGGTCTGAGAAGCAATCGGCTTCGACTTCGCGGCCGAAGAAGAGGCCACGAGCCCCATCTCCGGCTCCGATTGACTTAGGGACTTCTCCGCGGCCACCGACCCAGTCAGAGACAGCTCCAGCAAGCAGTGCCCCGGCTCCGATCCCAGCGACTGCAGGGACTCCCATTCTCTCGGGCCCTAGCCAAGGGGTGGCTTCGGACGCCTCGATCTTTATGCCCAATTGGGCCATCCGGACAGACGACTCCGTCTTCGCACATCCTCGGGTGGCGAGAGAACATCTGTTTAAGGGAACTCCCCCTCGTGATATCGCTGAGTTGGGTCGAAAGACCACGGAGTCTCTATGTGCGGCGACTGAGGCTCTTGCTTCCCAGGTTAGATTTCGCTTTCGCTTTACTTTACGTTGTTTTCATCGCCTTTTGTTTCATACTTGGCTTCTGGTATCAGATGGGTGTTCTGGTGGGCGCGGCTACTCGTCGGTGCATGGAGACAGCGGAGCTCCTTGGGCGAACCCAACGCCAGCTGGAGGAGAGGAACGAGGCTGTTTGCCGGCTGCAGGCTTCTCTAGAATCTGCTGTCCGGGCCAAAGCCGAGGCTGAAGCCACTGCTCGGGCAGCCGTCGAGGGGGTCGAGGCTCGCCTTGGAGCCGCAGCGGAGGAGGCTGAGGTCCGTACTAGGGTTACAGTGGAGGAGGCCTTGGCATCCTTCCAAAACTCGGAGGCCTATCGCCTAGCCGTGGTGTCTGAGGGTGGCCAGCAGTACCTTACGGGGTTCATGGAGGCCAAGGAGAAGGCTGAGTCCATGTATCCAGAGCTGGATTTCTCCGCGTTGGACCTGCTTGGGCCGGAGGATGAGGAGCTGCCGGCTTCGGATGACGAGGCTGCTGACGGACAGGATCGTGACGGGCGCTCGGGCACGGGATCTCCTGCCATTGGAGATCAGTAGGGTTTAGGTTGAGGGCGATCCATTGTAGCCCTTTTTTGTTGTTTTGACCCGGTTTGTGCCTTAGGGTTGTATTTTGAGGCCGCTAGCGCCCTACTTAATTTTGTTTCGTATTGGACGAAATGATGTAAGTAAAATCTTTTCATATATATAAAAACAAGAGTACTTACATATGTGTAACACTTATTTATTGATAAAAACGTCGAAGATGTGCCGCATTCCAAGTACGAGGAAGGGCTTTTCCGTTCAACTCTTCGAGTTCAAAAGAACCGGGGCGGCATACCTTTTTGATTCGATAAGGCCCTTCCCAATTAGGGACTAATTTGCTTGAGTCTCGGGGCCTAGATACTTCATTTTTTCGCAAGACGAGGTCGTGAAGACAGAAAGGTCTTGCTTTTACTCTTGAGTTGAAGTACCTGGTGGCTCGCTGCTGGTAAACGGCGAGTCGAATTTGGGCTTTGTCTCGGGCTTCGTCGAAAAGATCAGCGTTCGCGCGAAGGGCTTCCTCATTGCTTCGTTCTTCGAAATTCTGAACTCGTAAGGAAGGTATTCCTATTTCCAAGGGGATGACTGCCTCGGACCCATAAGTCATGAAGAAAGGGGTTTCCCCGGTAGGTGCTCGAGTCGTGGTTCGATATGCCCAAAGTATGTTGGGCAAATGGTCTGCCCACTGCTTCTCTGCTTGGTCTATTCGCCTTTTAATGCCTTGCAAGATCGTTCGGTTGGTAACTTCGGCTTGTCCATTTGCTTGCGGATATCCAACCGAAGAGAAACGATGGTCAATGTGTAATTCATCGCAAAATGCTTTGAACCGAACGCTGTCAAACTGTTTGCCGTTGTCTGTTACTAATACTTGTGGTACTCCAAACCGACACACGATTGATTTCCATACGAAAGCTCGGGCTTGGAAGTCCGTGATGCTGGACAAGGGTTCGGCTTCTACCCATTTTGTAAAATAATCTATGGCAACTATGAGGTATCTTCGCTGGCCGGTTGCTCCGGGAAAGGGCCCGAGAAGGTCCATTCCCCACATAGCGAAAGGAAGTGGACTGACTATTGGTGTCAAAAGGTTCGCTGGTTGTCGTGGCACAATGGCATACCGTTGACAGCTTTGGCATTTGGTTACCAACTCCATGGCTGCTTCCCTCATCTTCGGCCAATAGTATCCTTGACGGAGAATTTTGAATGCCAAGGCACGGCCTCCGAGGTGATTTCCACATATACCTTCGTGGACTTCTCGAAGGGCGTAGTTAGCTTCGGTCGGATCAAGACACTTTAAGAAGGGCGTTGTCAACCCCCGCTTATACAGGTGATCATCCAGAATAGCGTAACGGGCGGCTCGAGACACAATCTTTCGGGCTTCGCCCTTATCATCGGGAAGAATACCGTCACGTAGATATTCCAGGATAGGACTCATCCATGTTCTCTCACCAACCACGGGTAAGACCATTATTTCGTCGATACTCGGCACGGCTAGGGTTTCGAGGTAAACTGCTCGCCTGGACTCAAGCTGGCGAGACGAAGCAAGTCGGGCCAATGAGTCGGCCTTTGCATTTTCTGCCCGGGGAATCTGGTTTAGAGAAAAGACTTCAAACTGCCCGGCTAATGCCTTTGCTGCTGCTAGGTAGCGAGCGATTTTTTCTCCTCGGGCCTCGAATTCGCCGTTCACCTGGTTCACCACCAGTTGGGAATCGCTATATACATGTAAGTTTTGTACAGATATTACCTTGGCCAATTTCATGCCGGCGAGTAGAGCCTCATACTCGGCTTCGTTGTTTGACGCTGGAAACTTAAATCTCAGGGCGTATTCAATGGAGAAGTTGTCAGGACCGCTTAGAATGAGCCCGGCTCCACTTCCAGAGTCAGTAGAGGACCCATCCACATGAAGAGTCCAATGCAGAAAGGAATTCGATTGACTAACATCCTGTGGAGAGTCTTCCTCCGGTAAAGTAGTTTCCATGACAAAATCAGCTAGGGCTTGTGCTTTGATAGCAGTCCGAGGCCGATAACGGATGTCGAACTCTCCCAACTCTATCGACCATTTAACCATTCTACCAGAAACGTCTGGCTTGTGAAGTATTTGTCGAAGAGGCTGGTTGGTGAGGACAGTGATGGTATGGGCTTGAAAATAAGGTCGAAGCTTCCGGGCCGAAGTTAACAGAGCATACGCCATTTTTTCTGCCGGGGAATATCTTGTCTCAGCATCATGGAGTACTTTGCTGACATAATACACCGGCTTCTGCGCGCCCTCTTCTTCTCGTATTAACACGGAGGCTACCACTTCGGGCCCAGTCGAAAGATACAAAAAAAGTTCTTCTCCGACTACTGGTTTGGTAAGCACGGGTGGTGTCCCCAAATATATTTTCAACGTCCTGAATGCTTCTTGGCAAGCTTCATTCCACACGAAGTTCTGCGTCCGACGAATGGCTTTAAAAAAGGGCAGGCACTTCTCTGCTGACTTTGACATAAACCGGCTGAGGGCCGCGATTTTTCCAGTAAGTCGCTGGACTTCTTTCACGGTCCGAGGCGGACTCATACGAAGAATGGCGTCAATCTTTTCTGGGTTGGCTTCGATGCCCCTATGGGTGACTAAGAAGCCGAGGAACTTCCCCCCAGTAACTCCAAAGGCACACTTTGTAGGATTCAATTTCATATGATAATGACGAAGGATAGTAAAAGCTTCTTGGAGATCAGCTTCGTGGGTTTTTGCCTCGACGCTTTTAACCAGCATGTCGTCCACATATACTTCCATATTACGACCAATCTGTTCTTTGAATATTTTGTTTACTAACCTCTGATAAGTGGCCCCGGCATTTTTCAAACCGAATGGCATGACCCTATAACAATAGAGGCCTTGTTCTGTGATAAATGCTGTCTTTTCTTGGTCGGGCGGGTGCATGAGGATTTGATTATACCCGGAGTAAGCATCCATGAATGTTATCAGCTCATGGCCGGATGTTGCGTCCACGAGTTGATCAATCCGAGGCAAAGGAAAACTGTCTTTTGGACAGGCTTTATTTAGATCAGAAAAGTCTATACAGATTCGCCATTTGCCATTGGCCTTTTTTACCATTACAACATTAGATACCCAATCCGGATAGCTCACCTCTCGGATGAAGTCAGCCGAACGTAATTTCTCAACTTCTGTCCGAACGACTGCCTGTCGCTCGGAAGCAAACGACCTTTTCTTCTGAATAACCGGTTTGTGGGTCGGGTCGACACTCAGGCGATGTACAATGACGTCAGGGCTGATTCCTGGCATATCTGCAGCAGTCCAGGCGAATAGATCTTGGTTTGCCCGGAGAAGGGCTAATAAAGATTCTTGGGAAGAGCTGGACAGGTTGGAACCAATTTGCACAGTTTTGGTGCTATCTTCGCCAAGGGGGATTGTGAGTACATCTTCTCCGGGCCTACCTCGTAGGTTGCTTGCTTCATCCCTAAGGTCATCCAATTCGAGTGGTAGGGCTTCCGTCTTTTTACCTTTTATTGCACTGAGATAACAGGATCTGGCGGTTTGTTGATCTCCTTTGATCTCGCCTACTCCGTCTGTCGTGGGGAATTTGATTTTGAGATGATAGGTAGAGACAACAGCTCGGAGTTTATTCAGTGTGGGTCGTCCGAGTATCATATTGTAGGAAGAGGGTTGTCGGACGATTAACAAAGTGGATTGTACTGTTGTTGTTTGAGGTGCCGTTCCCGCAGTTACCGGGAGAGTTATGCTGCCTTCTGTAAAGACCGGTCCCCCTGAGAAGCCATAGAGTGGGGTGGAAACCAGCTCCAGATGTGCATCGCCTAACTGCATTTGGTGAAAGGCATCATAAAAGAGGATGTCGGCCGAGCTCCCGTTGTCGACTAGGACTCGTCTTATCTCATGGTTAGCCACAAGGAGTGAAATTACGACAGCATCGTCGTGTGGGATCTGCACTCCTTCCAAGTCTTCGTCCGAAAAAGAAATAATCTCTCCGGTCCTAGGTCTTTTCTGAGATCCAGCAACAGAGGCTATTGACCTAGCATAAGACCTACTGCGAGCACGGGATCCCCCTCCAGCAACGAGCCCTCCGTAAATGGTTTTGATAATCTTCGCCACGGGGACCTCCGGTTTTTTCTGGCTGGGCTCTCTATAACTTGGCCTCGGGCTCTTCTGGGCTGTCCTTGCAGGTCTGTTTCGTTCATAAGAACGTTCAGGGCCTCTTCGCGATCGTTCATCATATTTCTCTTGTCGTGGCCTGACATATTCTTTTAGATACCCTCGATTGATGAGGGCCTCGATCTGATTTTTTAAGGCCTTACATTCTTCCGTATCATGGCCGAAGTTTTTGTGAAACCTGCACCAAGTATTGCGATCCGGGTTGAGGTTTGGCGGCCTTGGAGGCCATTGCAAGAGGTCCCTATCATGAATCTGCATCAGAATGTTGGTTCTGGAGGCATTCAGTGGTGCATAGCCGTGGATTTGCCTCGGAGTTCTGGCTCTGGTTCCATAGGTTGCAAGAGTTCGGGACCTATCCTCGAAAGGCCTGAGGGTTCTGGGTTTCTCCTCGCGGAACGGCCGCTTAGAGGGTTCAAGGCTGGGACTAGTGGGGCCTTTCTTCCTCTTTTCCGTATCTCCTTCGCGTTCTCTTCGGAATGCTTGATCATCTTCTGCTAGCATGTATTTTTCGGCTCGGGCCAAGACCTCATTCATGTCCGTAGGCGGACGTCTGATGAGTTTTGAGCTGAAGAATCCGGATCTTAATCCATTTTTGAATGCCAGGAGCTGAACATTGGGATCAAGGTTTGGAATCTCCCAAGCTGCAGTGTTGAATCTGGAAATATAGGCGCGAAGCTTCTCTCCTTTCGACTGGACAATGTTAAACAGAGACTCCGAAGTTTTCTTGGGTCCTTTGCTGCTGATGAAATGTGAGGCGAAGGCATAACTTAGGTCTTTAAAGGTGCGAATACCCCCCGGTTTCAAACGGGAATACCACGTCCCAGCCGCTTTTTCTAGGGTTAATGGAAACGCTCTGCACATTATAGGGTCCGAATGTCTATGGAGGGTCATTGTGGTTCGGTAGTGCTGGAGGTGATCTAAGGGATCTGTGGATCCATCATAAAGTTTGATTTGTGGCATACGAAAATTTTGGGGGAGAGGGGCGTCAAGGACTTCTTTTATGAAATGTGGGTCCTGTACGTCGAGATCATCGCTAATACTGTGGCCGCGTTCTTTAAACGCTTCATTGATGCGTCCCTCTATGTCCTCGATCCGTTTGCCAAACCCTTCGCTGTTATTGGGCACG
This sequence comes from Bretschneidera sinensis, assembly GCA_023935145.1. Taxonomy (NCBI): domain Eukaryota; kingdom Viridiplantae; phylum Streptophyta; class Magnoliopsida; order Brassicales; family Akaniaceae; genus Bretschneidera; species Bretschneidera sinensis. Next base: position 50,129,822 of record CM043703.1, on the reverse strand, counting down.
GGACTCTCTCTGAACTTAGCTGGGGAAGGTGAGTGGGTCGCTGAGCAGACATCCGCTGGTGGGCGACGGTCAGTGGAAACACCGTGACCTGGTTCCAGCGATGGGAGTGGCAGCGTCTGCTGAGGTCTCCTACGAACTTCGGCAGCCAGATCGGCCACCAGGTGTGCAAGCTCTGTGAATTGCGCCTGGAGCGTGCCTTCATTCGGGTGAACGCCGGGTTCGGCTGAAGAACTGTCTCCCGACTGTAGCGCGCGAGCGCCTAGATCTCTGGCGGGTGTTTTTGGAGGCATGCTAACAGATGAGTTCTTTTGACTTCTTCGCTGTTACTGTCAGCGAGAGATGTGGATTCCCACGGACGGCGCCAATCTGTTGATGCCAAAAAAGAGTGTTGCTGAGCTGGATGGATGTTCTGTAGAAGTACCTGCACAGAGAAAGGGAGATTTGCTAGTGGGGTCGACGGAGGGGATGCCTCCGAGGATGCTCCGATGCTTAAGTTAGCAAAAGTTTAAGATTGTAAGTGTTTGAAACTGAGAAGCTCTCCCCCTTTTGGACCGCTTACCAAATCCTTTTATAGAGTTCCGGAGGCGGTGATGGGTCGGGGCAGCTGTAACAGGATACCCCAACTGGGTAGGGTAATGATGCCTATGAGGCCCAGCTAGGAAGCTGAGAACCGTTCAGTAGGGCTTTTGCCTTGTTGGCTTATTCCAGAGCCGTCTATGCGTAAGACGGTGTTTAGTTCTGACGCTCCAACTTGGTTGGTAATGATGATCCGAAAGGCGGTGGTGACGTGGAGGCCCAGCTGGAGCCAAGATATTCCTGAGGGCGGTCATGACCTGGAGGCCCAGCTGGAGGCAATGATGCCCTGAAGGGCGGTCATGACCTGGAGATCCAATTGTCTGGGCCTGAACTGTCCGCGTGTCACTTTGAATTCAGGGCTCACGATAATCCACGTGTCTTCCTCCTACTGGAGTGACATATTTTGGTAATATCAAAGCCCAATTGCTGTCGAGAAGCCCCAACGATTTTTGCCTTCCATCTTCCTCTTTGGTGCCTCAGAACCTCAATCGGCATCATTGAAGTAAGCTATTTGTGCTTTTTAGCATTGTTTGGTGCATGCTTTTAAGTGCAACTTAAAGCAAAAAAAAATTATTCTTGTTAGGTCTTGTTTTTTTGTTTTAAGTTGCACTTAAAACGTGTACCAAGCAACGTCAAATTGTAATTTTGTTATGAGCTTAATTCCACATCCCCAACCGTAAACTACCCATTATCAAAAGTTTTGAGGAAATGATTCCATGGCTTAGTTTCACCCCATAAGCCTTAATAACGTCTTATATAAGATTGTTTCTAAAGTATTAGTTAATATAATGAAACATATGTTTCCTCATAATTTCAAAAGCTAAGAGTGGGTTTGTCCTAAGGAGACAAATCATTGATAACACTCTCGTCGATTATGAATTTATCCATGATCTAAAAAATCGTCAGGCGAAAAAACATGGGTTTTGTGCATTCAAGTTAGACATGAGTAAATCCTATAAGAAAGTAGAACAGATTTTTGTGAGATTGGTTTTGTTAAAATTGGGGTTTAACATAACTCAGATTTAATTATGCAATGTATTTTCTTTGTCATGTTGAATGGAGAGCAATGTGGGTATATTAAGCCTTCGAGATGTCTTCGCTCAAGAAGATCTATTCCCCTTTATCTTTTCTTTATTAAGTGCTTCTAATAGATGCAGAGAATAGAAGACTAGTGAGTGGTGTTGCAACTTGTCATGCTGGACTCAAGATATCTCATCTATTTTTTCAAAATGTCGGTTTGTTGTTTGCAAAGGTTGACAGATAGAAAGGCAAAGGCGATTTCTAAACACTTATGAGCTGACATCGGGTTAAAAAATCAACTTCAAGAAATCAACATTGTTCTTTAGTACCAATACAACAAACGAATAAGCAAAAGAGGATTAAAGTTGGAGTTCATTTTGAGAGTTCATGTAGTTACTTGTCATGAGCAATATTTAGGGTAGCCCATCATGGTTGGACGCTAAAAAACAACTCTTTTAATCTATTAAAGATTGAGTTTGGAAACACTTTCAAGGATTGCGATACAAACTTCTTTCCAAAGCCAGGAAAGAAGTTTTGATTAAGGAGGTGGCTTAATCGATTCCAATGTATGCAAGTAATGTCTTCAGTTTACCAATGTCTCTGTGTGATGAGATTGAGAAAATGATGAACAACTTTTTTGTGGGGTTAAGGGTCAGAAAGAAAGATTCATTTAATGAAATGGAAACGAATGTGTAAGGCTAAAAGTAAAGGAAGGTTGGTATACCGAGATTTAAAGACATTTAACTTAGCAATGCTTTCTAAGCGAGGGTGGAAAATTTTTAATTAACCTCAAGCCTTATGCCATAGAGTATTGAAATCTGAATAGTTCCCAATATCCATTTTTCTTCAAGCTTTGGTTGGATATAATCCATTGCTCACTCGACACAACATTATTGAGGCGCTCATTGCCATGTCTGAGTGTCGGTTCGTCTATCTTTTTAATTTTCTTTTAATTTGGAGTTTTCAAGTGTCATACTTATATTTAGAGTGTCAGGATTCGAAACGGGTATAGCAGAGTAAACTGAAGAGTCCAAGTAACAGAGCTTTTGAATCAAATCTCTTTGTAACACCTTAGTAGATTCTACAACTGTTGCAGAACTCATTAATGATATGGTTGGACTGTGGAAAAAAAGAGTATTGGTGAGGAAAGTTTTTCTTCCACTTGAAGCGAATTAAATCTTCTCTATTCTGTTGAGCTGTTTGGGGGTTCTTGATAGATTAATATGGTATCAAGTCACACAAACAATGAACAAAATGAAGCTTCCACAAGCACAGGTGGAGAAAACAGAGTATGGCAACAAATCTGGGCTGCTCAAATATCTAAAAAAATAAAAATAAAATTAAAAAAATTCTCTTGAAGAGCATGTCACAATATTCTGTTTACAAGAGAGAGCCTTGCCAAGAAAGAATTTGTTGTTCCTACTAGTCCTAAAACCTCTCCATGCCAATTATGCAATCGATTAAAAAAGTAAACACATTTTGTTTTCTTCTGAAATTTTTTTTTTCGTTAAGTAAAATCTTTTGTGTAGATAAAAGTTCCTAAAAACTTTCACATGTTAAAACCAAAATTGTAGATTTGTTTGAAATTTTCTCCAATTTCAATATATATATATATATATATATACTGAAATTGGAGAAAATTTTAAAAAAAAAATCTACAATTTTGGTTTTAAAGTGTGAAATTTCGTTGGAACTTTTCTTTTGAATAAAGATAAAAGATTTATAGGTAAAGACTCGAGGATTACCAAATATAGTTGCAATTAAACACAATAAATACACCATCTAAATGAATGTTCATCCATAGTGTTGATGTTAAAAATCTACCAAACAAACTCACGGACCCTGCATATGGAAAACACATAAGCTAAAAAGTCCCATGGAGGTTGTGCCCCAAGGGACTTTCCGACATCTAAGTCAGTAATCTGAAAGAATAATCATATAATAAAACTGCTAGAAAGTTGTGTGATTGTAAGTTATCTATACCTATGAAAATGAAAGCTCTTATTTATAGTCTTGGAGCAGAGTCCAACTAGGAAAGCAATTAATGTTGAGAGTTATTGTAAGATTAGGATTCATACGCTGGAGTGTTCTAATAACACCAAGGTTTCCATAAACTGAAGTATCCTAGTAGAATTAGGGTTTTGGTATAAGATTATTGTTTTGCCCTTTGTTACGTGCAACCATTCGACTGGTTACTCTGCCTTGTTTATGAAATTACCTTTTTTCCACGTGTCATTATGTTATGAGTTGGGGAATTTTTCCCCTTTATCAGATGCTCCCAACTTCTTTGAGTGTAGTTATGCGGTTAAGGAAGTAGATTGTCAAAATGCCTGAAAGAGCAAGTTTTGAAATTGTCTTTTATGTGTTTCGAGTTTCAGGCACCAAGTTCTTCGGGACTCAGAGCCCTTGTGTAATACCCGTATTCGTAAGATAAGGGCAAAGAAGTAATTTAATAAATACGACATGAAGTTTAAATAATATAGTTATGCGAAAGATATAGTATTGAATAAAATAATTCTTTTGAAAAAAAATATTTTGGGATGTAAACGTCATTAAAAGAAAAGAAGTAAAAAAAAAAACTTGGACCTAAACATCCAGAAGCAAGAAAAGAAAAAAAATATGAATAAAAAAGTAAAAAAAAAAAAAAAACCCAACCAAATAAAAAAAAAAGGGGGCAGCAGGTGGCAAAACCTGCTGCCAGGCCAAAATGAAAGAAATGGTAAGTTGACACATTTTAGTGTCGTGGCAATGAGAGAATTGGGGGGGACTGCTGTTGGTGCTTGCAAATTGGTGAGTTACTGAGATTTTGGGGCAGTAACCATGTATATATATACACCTCTGTGAAATCTGTTTACAGATTTCACATAGCTCCTTTCAATTTCTTGTTTTCTCAAATCTCTCGGGGAACAAAAGAAATGCTAAAATAGCAAAATTTTGAAGGAGTTTTCTGCGGAATTTCATAGAGAATCAAGAATAGCTATCAGAAAGGCAGAAGGTAATATCATAGTATTTTTTTTTGAATTTCTAACATTTATGAAGTTTCTCTAAGTTCAAAGTGAGAATTTTCAAAGTGTGTGGTTTATATCGAATTGAAGAATAAATTATAAATTTAATATAAATACGATGTCAGGTGTTGACGATCTACAATCGAAGGAAATTTCTGAGAAAAAAAGGGAAAAGTAAGGAGGTGATCAACGGGTAGCTTTAAGAGCTATAAGGTAAGTTGAATTTACTTTAAGTAGTCTAAATAAAAAATAAAAAATCTAGTGATAATATTAAATTAAATTATTAGCTTATATTTGGGTGATGAGGCGTGGTATATTATTATGATTAAAATTATAAATGATTGAGTCTCACAGAAAGAGACCGTTATGATGATAAGATTATTGAAATGCTTAGATGTGGTGTATTATTGTGAATATAAATATAGATGGATGAGTCTCACAGAGAGACAGTTATGGTGATAAGAATAATCTAGATGGTAGATTTTATGATGTGAACCTCATTACGAGGTAATTACGAGATTGTTGGTGGTATTAAGGTGAACAAATAAATAAGAGGAAGAGATTGATAGAGAATAAATATCATAACATGTGTAATGATAGTAGAGTGCTAGTATCGAGGGTATGAGATATAAATTGATTAAATATTAAAAGACTGTTTATACAAATGAGTACTTTTAGTAAATTTAATTCACTGAGCTTGTGAAGCTCACTCCTCATTGCACAACGATTTTCAAGTAGCAGGCTTGACAAATAGTTTGGTGAGTTGAAGTTCAAAAGAAATCATTTTTGTAAGCCACGTGTGTGTCATCATCCTCAGACTAATGAGAAAATAAAACAATAAATTTATTTGAAAATTTTTATGCATTTTACGTTGTATAGAATGTTTAAAGATCGGATTGATGTAAATTTATTTTGGTGTTATTTATTTTTTTATTGTTGCATATATGTGTCGTGTTGGGATTCTCAAAATGTGATGACACTATTTCGGGGGTGGCCAACTCGGGATGGGTCGTTACAATTTTGGTATCAGAGCATTAGGTTTTATGATTCTGTAGACTGCATACAAAGTAAAAAAGTGGAATATTAAAATAAATTATATTTTAACAGTCTGAGGATGACACGTGGACGTGCTAGAGCTAGAGTTAGAGTTGTAGATTTGAGTGGGTGTAGTAGATCCCAATATTTTGACAAGTCGAGGTTGAACTTGAATCTGTGGTTCCTAGAAGGAAATATGTTGATAGTATGATTAATATTAGTAATATAATTGATATTAAATGTATGAGAGAATCTGAAGTTGAAAGAGATGAGCTAAGATAAGCTTTTACACATGCTTTTGAGAAAATGAATGTAATAGATGATAGAGTGGATAGCTTATAGCATAGACTTGATGAATAGGCTAGAGCAGTGCCTGATGTTGTTAATCCAGTAATGGTAGACACTTAAAAAGGGGGAAAAGTGGATTTATGCATGAGATGTAGGGAGATATAATTAAGTTAAACGTTTTGTCGTTTAAAGGATCTATGAACCCTTTTACACTTAAGTTTCGGAGAAATATGTAGAGACATTATTTAGTATTTTACGACAGATGATTGTCTTTACTTGGTTTGAGTTAGAAAGAGACGTTTCGTGAATGGTGGAAGAATATTCTTCCCAAAGTAAGTGCAAATATTGATAGACCCTTAACTTGGAATAGGTTTAAGGAAGATTTTCTTGATAAATACTTCCCTTATACCTTTAGAGCCCTACAAGATAGAGATTTTATTTATTTGAGGCATATGAACTATGTCAGATTGGTGAATACAGCACTTCAGATTGAGAGAGATGTGATGGAGTTTAAGAATATATATATATATATAAAATAATAATAAAAATAAGAGTGGTTAAAGAGATCTAGACATGAAGGTTATAGAGGTAGTGATAGTATGAGTGTACAGAGTGAGAGACCACCCCAAATGAGGCGTTCCTTGTTACAGGGAACTGAAGTACAAAGTCAAAGGAAAGCAAGATCTATTATTTCTGTGGCTCATAATACTATTGGTGGAACCCTTAGATTTGGGAGACAGGTTATGGTAACTGGAAGTTATGACAGAGAAAGTAAGTATGCCACCAAAGGAAATAGTAATTTGACGTATGATTGAGAGACAAAAGTTGTTATAGATATATTCAGATAAGATATTTATCCTAAAATTGTCAAAAATTGAAGTGTTTTGTGTATAGAGAAGGTAGACATATCAATATTGGTTGATTTTGGTGTAACCCATTCTTTTGCATCTAATATTCATATGAAGTCTACTGAAGTATGTACTAGTTCTTTGATGCAAAATATTTTTGTTGAAGTTCCCACTAGAGATAAAGTGATAATCATAAATTTTTACAAGGGTTGTTTGATTAGTATCAGTGATAGAAAATCTTGAGCTAATTTATCTTTAAATATAATATAGTTTTGGAAATGATTTGGTTGTCGACGTATTATGTTTGGGTTTATTTGTTCCAAAAAGAAGGTAGTGTTCGAGATATAGACATGAGGAATGTAACTTTCAGAAAGAGCATAAGATACTCTCGAATTATCTCATTTTGCTCTGACCACTAGGAGATGGTTGAAGAAGGGTTGTGAGGAATATTTGGCATATATAATGGACTATAAACAAGAAAATAGGAAGTTAGAATAAATCTTAATGGTGAAAGATTATTCTAATGAAATTCTTAATGAGTTGTCTAGGTTGCCTCTAAGTAGATAAATAAAATTCTCTATTGATATGATACCAGGAGCATCACATGTATTTAATAGCACCATACAAAGTGACACCCACTGGGTTAAGAGAGTTGAAAGTCCACGAGTTGTTAGATAAACAAATTATTCGATTTTAGTGTATCATCAGGAGGAGGCCATGTAGTGTTTGTGAAGAAGAAAGATGGAACAATGAGATTTGGTATAGACTACAAATGGTTGAATAAGAACAAATATCTTTTACCCAGGATAAATGAATTGTTTGAGTAGTTGCAAGGAGTGAAAAAGTTTTCTAAGATAAATATGAGATCAGGTTATCACCAATTGAGGATAGAGAAAAGAGAAGTGCCTAAGACTGCTTTTAGTACACGTTATGTTCATAAGTTTTTTTGTGATGTCATTTGGATTGAATAATGTTCCAGAAACATTCATGGACGAGATGAATAAAATGTTTAAACCATTTATTGATAATCTTGTGGTTGTGTTCAGTAATGACATTCTGATATATTCTGATAAGAAAGAACAACATATGAAACATTAGACAACGTGTTGGAGATTCTAAGGAAAGAGCCATTATATGCAAAGTTTTCTAAGTGTGAGTGTTGGCTGAAGGAAATAATTTTCTTGGAACATGTAATATCGGGAAATGGCATAACAGTTAATCCACAAAAGGTAGAGACAATGTTAAGTTAGGAGAGATCAACTAAGGTGATTGATATTAGAATCTTCTTGGGGTTAGCTGGTTATTATAGAAGATTCTTTCAGAATTTTTCTATTATTAAATTTCTGTTGAATAGATGACCAGCAAAAATGTGAAATTTGTGTAGTGAAGGAAGTGTGAAAAAAATTTTCAATCACTAAAGGAGATATTGACTACAGCTCCAACATTAGTGTTTTCCTTCTAATGATGAAGGATTTGTGGTGTATAATGATACGCCATATCAATGATTGAGATATGTGTAACATAGGAAAGTTGTGGGCTATACTTCTAGGCAATTGAGGATTCATGATAAGAAATTTCTCTACTCATGACTTAGAGTTGGCTGTTAGAGTTGGCTGCTATAGTGTTTACTTTAAATATTGGAGACATCATCAGTATGGAGCCACTTGTGAGACTTTCATGAGTTATAAAAGTTTGACATACTTACCTACCCAGAGAGAGTTGAATTTGAGGCAAAGATGGTAGATGGAGTTGATTGGTAATGATGATTGTATAATTCCCTATCATCTAGAAAATGAGTAGGTGATAGCTGATGCGTTGAGTAGAAAGTCTACAAGAAGTTTAACTGCTATGAAGAGTCTTGAGGTGAAATTGATGATGGATAAAGTTGAATATCAGTGATATAGGAGCATGGTAAATGAATATGGGTGTACAGTCATCCATAGTAAAATGTTTTAGAGATGTAAGGTAGAGATGAAGAAATAAAAAATAAAAAAAGATTAAGCTTTGAGTGCTTAATAGAAAGTATTTTGAGTTCAAAATTTTTAAATAAGGGTATGTTGGTATTGGAACGTAGAATTTGTATTCCCAATGAGGCGAAGTTGAGAGAGAAGTTAATGAGAGAGGTACATGATTGATATATATTCGATGCAATCAAGTAACAATAAAATGTATAGATGATGAAGACGAAATTTATGGTGGTTAGGATTGAAGAAGGATGTAGCTGAGATTGTGAGGTTGTATGGAGCACCATTAAGCATGGTATCAAATTTGTATTGGATGGCACCGATTGAGACATTGTATGGTAAGAGGTGTAGAACTCCTATATATTGGGAAGAAATGAGATAAATGAATATATTTGGTCCACCAATCTTTGAGTTAACAGCTAAAAAGATCAAATTGGTTAGAGAGAACCGTAAAGCAGCACAGAGTAGACCGAATAGTTATGCTAATAATAAAATGAGATCTCTTAAGTTTCAAGTAGGTGATTGGGTGTATTGAAAAATATCTCAATGAAAAGGTGTATTGAGATTTAAACAGGAAAAGAAAGCTGAATCTGAGGTTTGTGGGACCTTGTAATGTGGTTGAGAAAGTTGGACTAGTTGTGAATAGCTTGGATTTACCTCCAGAGTTGAAACAGTGGCATAATGTATTTCATGTTTCACTTTTAAGAAAATGTTTACATGATGAATAATATATTAGTTCGAGCTAAGCTATAGAAATTCAGAAAGTTTGGGTTTTATACCAGTAATGAGGATTTTAGACAAAAAGAACAAGTCTGGTGTAATAAAATAATGTTTAAGTTCTGTAGCGGAATAAGGATGTTGAAGAGATTACGTGAAAGTGTGAGATAAGTATGAAGAAATATTACTCACATTTGTTTCTAGAGTTAGATAAAGAAATTTCGGGGACAAAAATTTTGTAAGATGGGTAGATTTGTAATACCCGTATTCGTAAAGTAATGGTAAAGAAGTAATTTAATAAATACGACATGAAGTTTAAATAATATAGTTACGCAAAAGATGTAGCATTGAATAAAATAATTCTTTTGAAAAAAAAATTTCGGGATGTGGACATCATTAAAAGAAAAGAAGTAAAAAAAAAACTTTGGACCTGAATGTCTAGAAGCAAGAAAAGGAAAGAAAAGAAAAAAAAAACCCAACAAAATCAAAAAACAAAAGGGGGGCATCAGGCGGCAAAACCTGCTGCCAGGCCAAAATGAAAGAAATTGTAAGTTGACACATTTTAGTGTCGTGGCAATGGGAGAATTGGGGGGACTGCTGTTGGTTCTTTAAAATTGGTGAGTTGCCGAGATTTTGGGGTAGCAACCATGTATATATATACACCTCTGTGAAATCTGTTTACAGATTTCACATAGCTCTTTTCAATTTCTTGTTTTCTCAAATCTCTCGGGGACCTAAAGAAATGCTGAAAGAGCAAAATTTTGAAGGGTTTTCTGCGGAATTTCATAGAGAATGAAGAATAGCTATCAGAAAAAGCAGAAGGTAATATCATAGTGTTTATTTTTGAATTTATGACATTTATGAAGTTTCCTTAAGTTAAAAATGTGGAAATTTTCAAAGTGTGTGGTTTATATCGAATTGAAGAATAAATTATAAATTTAATATAAATGTGATGTCAGGTGTTGATGACCCACAATTGGGGGAAATTTTTTAGAAAAACGAGAAAAGTAAGGAGGTGATCCACGGGTAGTTTTAAGAGCTACGGGGTGAGTTGGATTTACTTTAAGTAGTCTAAATAAAAAATGAAAAATCTAGTGATAATATTAAATTAAATTATTAGCTTATATTTTGGTGATAGATGCAAATTTAGTTGATAGATATTATATGAATATTGGACACATAGAGAATTATTATGTAAGAAGAAATATTATTAGAATAATGGGTTGATTTAATAATAATAGCAATAAGTGAAATTCTTGATGAGTTATATTGATGTTTTGATACAAATTTTGAGGAATTGAATTTTTGTGGGTCTTGTCAAGCTTTAATAGATGGTTTGATGTGAATTTGGGATGAGAGGGATTTAGTAGAATTTTATATAATTTGATAAAAAAAAATTAGGATGATTTGATGTGATTTGGGATGAAATTCAGTGGATCTTGGCAAGCTTTAATGAATGATTGATGTGATTTGAGATGAGAGGAATTTAGTGGAATTTTTGTTATATAAATTTGAGAATAATCAGGATAGTCAATTGAAGTGTGTTGAATTTATATGTTGTTTTATATTACTGTTGATATGCATATTTCATATCATTGTTCGTCTGCATATGCATTAAATGAAAAGAAAAGAATCGGGAAGGCAGCTGGTCTAATAAAAAATGAAAGAATCGGGAAGACAGCCGGTTTAATGAAAATGAAAGAACAGGGAAGGCAGCCGGTCTAATGAAAATGAAAAACCGAGAAGGCAGCCGGTCTTATGAGATTGAAAGAACCAGGAACGCAGCCAGTCTAAATGAGAATGAAAGAACTAGGAAGGCAGCCGGTCTAAGATAATAACAACCTGTCGACAGGTGGGAAGACGTTCCCATCATATGCATTCATTGCATTGCATCTGTTTTAATTATTGCTTGCATTATTAAAATGCTGAGGTGTGGTGTATTATTGTGATTATAATTATAGATGATTGAGTCTCACAGAACGAGACAGTTATGATGATAAGGTTATTGAAATGTTGAGGCGTGGTGCATTATTATGATTAAAATTATAGATGATTGAGTCTCACAGAAAGAGACCGTTATGATGATAAGATTATTGAAATGCTGAGATATGGTATATTATTGTGAATATCAATATAGATGGATGAGTCTCACAAAGAGACAGTTATGGTGATAAAAATAATCTAGATGGTAGACTTTATGATGTGAACCTCATTACGAGGTAATTACAAGATTGTTGGTGGTATTAAGGTGAACAAATAAATAAGAGGAAGAGATTGATAGAGAATAAATATCATGACATGTGTAATGATAGTAGAGTGCTAGTATCGAGGGTATGAGATATAAATTGATTAAATATTAAAAGATTGTTTATACAAATGAGTACTTTTAGTAAATTTAATTCACTGAGCTTGTGAAGCTCACTCTTCATTGTATAATGATTTTCAGGTAGCAGGCTTGACAAATAGTTTGGTGAGTTGAAGTTATGAATAAATCTTTTTTGTAAGCCACATGCGTGTCATCATCCTCACACTAATGAGAAAATAAAACGAAAAATTTATTTGTAAATTTTCATGCATTTTACGTTGTATAGAATGTTTAAAAATTGGATTGATGTAAATTTCTTTTGGTGTTATTTATTTTTTTATTGTTGCATATATGTGTCGTGCTGGGATTCTCAAAATGTGATAACTCCGTTTCGGGGGTGGCCAACCCGGGATGGGTTGTTACACCTTGGGTCTGTAAAAATGAGGCGTCCAAGGACTCGAGGCCTTAGGCTCGATAAAAATGAACTTTTAGATATCGAAGTGTCCAGGGACTTGGGGCCCTTAGCTTGGACTTTTTGAGAAAAATGACCAAAGGTCGTAGGGACTTGGGGCCCTCTCATTGGACATTTTGGAAAAATGGCAAAGGGTATTAGGGACTCAAGTTTCTCTCCTTGCACTTTTTGAAAAAATAGTCTAAGGTCATAGAGACTCGGGACCTTTTGAGAAAAATGGTCAAGGGTCGTAGGGACTCAGGGTCCTTTCTTCGGACTCTTTAGGAAAAATGATTAAGGGTCGTATGGACTTAGAGCCCTCTCCTCAGACTTTTTGGAAAGAATGTCCATAGGTTGTAAGAACTTTCTAGAAATAATGGCTAAGAGTCGTATAGACTCGGGGCCTTCTGCTCGGACTTTTTGGGAAGAATGATCGAGGTTTGTAGGGACACAGGGCCTTCTTCTCAGACATTTTGGAAAAAATAACCAACGATCGTAAGGACTCGAGGCTCTCTCTTTGGTCTTTTTAGAAAAATGGCAGAGGCTCGTAGGGATTCAGGGCCTTTTCCTTGAAATTTTTTGAAAGCTGGCCGAGGGTTGTAGGAACTCGGGGCCCTCTCCTCTGACTTCTTGAAAAATGGCTGAGGAGGTGAAGAGCTTGTCGCTCTCTCTTTGGACTTTGCTTGAAAAATGGCAGAGGTGATGAAGAGCCTAGTGCTCTCTTCTTAGATCTTGCTTGGTAGTTTTATTTGAACTTTTGTCAAAGCTTTACACTTGGTGTCTTTTTTTTCAAAGTTCATGGGACCAATGAGCTCTCTTGACTATTAGCTAGTTAGTTGTGGGAGCAATGAGACTTTTGGGGTCATAGGTTGGTAATGAGCCTTTTGGGCCATGGTCTGGTCTACTAGGCGTAGGGGTCCACTTGATATGGGGGCTCATTAGGCATGGGAGAAACCCATTAAGCATGGGAGAAGTCAACTAGGCGTGGAAGCAGTACCAAGGCTTACTAGATCTCGATTCTCTTTTCTCGGAGTTTTAGTTTGAAAAATAGTCGAGGGTAAAGATCACTCGAGGCAATCTCCTAATCGGGGTAATCTCTTTGGACTTCTGATTGAAAAAATGTTAACGGTGAGGATAGCTCAGGGCAATTCCCTCAAGCATTGGATGAGAAATGGTCGAGGATGGTGACCACTCGGGGTGTTCCCTCGGGCTTTGGATGAGAAATGGCTGAGGATGGTGAACACTCGAGGTGTTCCCTCGGGCTTTGCATGAGAAATGGCCAAAGATAGTGAACACTTAGGGTGTTTCCCTCAGGCTTTAGATGTGAGGATAGACTCCTCTTATTCCTAGATAAACTTAGGATTTTGATGCGTCAAAGGCTGATGTTTTTGGTGTGTCATTGACTGATGCCTTTCAATGTGTCATTGGTTGACTGCTTTGGCGCGTCATTTGCTGATGCTTTTCAATACATCATTGGCAGGCATCTTTGTTGCGTCATTAGCTAACACCTTTCAATGCGACTTTGGGGGTCTCAACCTGGTGTTTTGGATGAAAATACTATCGAGTGTTTCTTTGTTGAGATCTTTTGTAACCATAGTTGATTTTAGCTTCTCAATATGGTTTTATGGGTGGCTTTGATCTTTAGATTTTTCTTTAAAATGTAGTGCTTATAACAGTGTAATTTTTATGAAAACTTTATAGTACATGAAGTAAGGAAAGATCGTACCTAATTGTGAATGATCATAATGTTTTTTAGTTGTTTGAGCTCCGCTGGTTCGAGTTTAAGGCTTGTTTGAGGCCCTTTGAAGAAAGAAATAATAGTTTTTTCCTTTGACCTTTTATAAGAAACTTTTTTGAAAAAGTCAATTTTTAAAATTCTAAGACTAGTTCTGGAAAGAGAAGGCTGAAAAACCTTGGGAATTAATTTTGTCATATCTAAAATCGAGCTTGAGTTTGGTAAACCAACTGGTCAAATGTGAGTCAAAATAGATGGTTTATTAAGAAACTCATCTGTTAAAGCCGAATCTTACAATTCTGAGCCCGAATTTGTAAAGAGAAAATAATAAAACCTTAAGAATCGGTCCTTTTTGGATAAAAATCTGAGCCTGAAAAAGCTAAATTGGTTGGTCAAAGGGGTGAATCGAGATATCAAACCTAGTTGATCCAATTGGTATGAGTCAACTGATAGGGCGTTAGGTGGCACTGACGTGGCTCCTAGGTGGCGATGACGTGATGCCTAAGTGGTGATGACTGGGTGCCTATATAGTTTTGATGTGGCGCTTATCTTATGATGATTAGGCATTGGCTAAGCATTGAGCTGGCATTGACTAGTCATTAGGGAGTTGACACGTGATGTTAGTTGTTATCTTTAAAGATAGGATGAAAATCTAAAGGTCCAACATAAATCTGACACATGGTGGAGGTAGATTTTGAATAGATAAAAAGAAATCCGAATGTCCAATGACAATTGGATATATGGATGAATGGTTCTTTTAATGGCTTTTGGGTTGACTATGTGGTTATTTTGTTTGCTAATTTGACCGGGTGTTTGCCGGTGGTCGGAGAACCGGTTTACCATGAAATTTCACCGGTATGTTCGGGGAAGGATGTCAAGACACTTTGTGGTGGTGGTGATGAATTTTGATTGTCGGATTTTTGCAAATCTGCAGTCAAAATTTTGTTTTTTCGGTGAACTTTAGCGGCTCCGATAAAGGATTTTCCGACATCCGAACGCTGTGAAACTTTGTAGATGATCGGGGTCGATGAATCCGTTAGTGTGGCTAGATTTCACTTTCGAAAGCATATTTTGACAGATCTGATGGTAAGATTCTATTTTCTGGTAAACTTTTGCGGCTCCAATGGAGGATTTTTTGACGTTCGATTGTTGTGAAACTTTGCAGGTTGGTAGATTTTGAGGTGGTGAATGCAGTGGAGCATTCTGATTAGATCGTGCACCGTTGGATCATCATGGATATGATGGTGGAGTCAATATGCGACGTTGACCACCAGATTCTTACAGATCTGAAGGAAAGATCTTGCTTTCGACGATTTTTGCGGTGGTGCGTGGGTATTTTTCTTAGATCTAATGAGATATGATATTTTTGTTGCTGTAGATCAGTGGCTCATCTATACCGACATATTCACACAAATTTTTTTTGTCATTTCCCATAGTCAGCGCCATTCTGTTGATGCAGAAAATATGCCAAACAAGCTCACGGACCCTTGCACACATAGAAGACACGTAAACTAAAAAGTCCAATGGAGTTGTGCCCCGGGAGGACTCTCCAACGCCTAAGTCAGTGATTTGAAAGAATAATCACATAATAAAAATGCTAGAAAGCTGTGTGATTGTAAGTTATCTATACATATGATAATAAGAGCTCTTTTTTATAGAGTCTTGGAGAAAAGTCAAACTAGGAAAACAATTAATCTAAGTCTTATAGTAAGATTAGGACTCTATAGGTTAGAGTATTCTGATAGGACTAGAGTCTCCATAGGTTGGAGTGTCCTAGTAGAATTAAGGTTTTGGTATGAGATTACTATTTTGCATTGGTTACTTTGGCTTATTTATGAAATTACCTTTTCACTCTTGGAGGGTGCCACGTGTTATAATGTTACGGGTTGGCGAATTTTTCCTCTACATCACACAATAATCCCTTGTTTTTTTAAAAAAAAAAATTCTCTTCATTTATTATGTTCGTCATTGTCTTTGCTAATTTACCTTGATATCTCAGGGAAAATGACTAATCTTGTTGAGCTTGGTAAACTATTGGTTTCTCAATTTTTTCCTCATTTCTGTTTATTGTCCCATTTCATTTTATGTAAGCTTTTGATATATACTATAAATGTTTATTGTCACTTTCCATTGTTCTTGCTTTTATCAGGACCAGAAGATGTGGAGAAGAAGTCCCTTAATGATGCAAAGAAGAATGGATTTAAGTTCCTAGAAAGCAATTCATTTGGAAACTAATTTAGGTTGGTATTTTTAATACATTAATTGTTTTTCAAGTTTATATTTTGTTTCAATGTTACTTTTTATAAGTTTATATTTTGTTTCTGCCTGATTTCATTTATATCAAAATGATCATATTGTGCACAGGAATTATGAAGCAGAAACTGTAAGGCAAAAGATTGTTGAAGAGTTCTATCGATTGAACCACATCAACCAGACTTATGAGTTTAAGAATTATTCAAGAAACACGCATTGACAAAAGAGAAAGATACAGTTACATATAAGATTCTTGTCGATTTTAATTAAAAAATCATAAATACATCTAAATAAGTAAAGATTTTTTTAAAAATTATTACTTTTAAGAGCGGCAAAAAAAATGTTACATTTTTTATTATCTTTTAAATCAACAAAAATATGAGTTTATCGGGTTTTTGCACAGATTTTCTTTATTCTATCGAGGTCAACTTTTTTAAAACCAATTATCAATAAAATCTTTATCAATTCATCGGGGTGACATTTGGATTTTTTTTTCTTCAAAGAGTTAAAATTGGTTAAAATGTAAAATTTTATCATCAAATATAAAATAAGTGAAGAAATAATAATAGAATCTAGCCTCAGGCTTGGCACATGGCTCCAGTGAAGAAACTAGTAGTAGATAATACTCAACAAGAACAATGGCAAATGACCTCCTATCCTCTCACCACTCTCCAGTCTTCTCGCTAAAAGTGTAGGCACCTAATCTTTACCCTCCGCTAGAGACTAAATGAATTGAAAAATGAATTAATTTAGAAATGAATTTTTATTTTTTATTTTATTACGTTAAATTGTAGAATTCAATTGAATTGTTATCTTTAAAATATTTGTAATAAACAAAGAATTCAAAAGTATTTTGGTCAACATAAATTTTTACTCTTCATTTTGTGGAATTCATTTGTAAATTCTATCAATTTTGATAAAATTTGCAACATGCTAACTCAATTCAATAGTGAATTCATTTCAAAATGAATTCCATAGTTTTTTTTATTGTTCCAATCATAAAAAAGTATGGACTTACAAATGAATTCCATAAAATTTTTAGAATTCATTTGTCCTAAACGCACTCTTAAACTCATTCTAAGGAAGAAGTCATCAATGGAAAAATATAAATAAACAACGCACCACTAAAAGGTAAATGATTTTCATATTCCTAATCATTTTCTTGAGGATAAAGTGGAATTAACAATAAAAGAGATTAAGTTCAACCAATGAAAACAAATAAATACTATTAGCTCCCATTTGGCTTAACAATATAAACAGTTTATGGTTTTTTATACGGTTTATGGTAAAACAACAATAGACTTATAAACTGTTTAATGCTTGATAAATCAACATTGAAAACAGTATTGTAAACACATAATTTCGTTCAAAATATTAGAACGAACCACTTGTTGAACCTGATGAAGAAAATTGATTTTAGAACATTAAAAATGAATGAATAAATGCGGAAATTGAATTGGTTAAAATATCTTCGAAATGCACCAAAAACGAGCCAAAACAGACAAAAACATAGAAAATCAAAACCAGGGCACGCAAGGCCTGACCCAGCCAGTTGGTTGGGCCTATGAGGTGACTGGTGGGGTTTGAGACTCGATCAGGTGCGCCAACTCCTAAATTTCTCAATTTTGTCTTCTTTTTTTTTTCATTTTTGTGCGTGTCCTAAGTTGAGAATTAGTTCTATTTCATGAAGAACTATTATTTTTTTTACTCTTACATGACACCTTGGACCCTAAGCCAATCTATTCCTATATATACATGCCCCCTCGACAGACACCAAAAACATAAGTTAACTTCCTTCAAACAAGTTAACAAAGCTAAAATCCTAGTAACTTTTATTCTTCCATAAACCCTAAAAATCATTCCCTAAAATCCCATAACATCCTATAAACACTTTTTCTTCCATAAACCTAGACTTCACCAAACCCAAAAATACAAGATCCAAATTCTCATACACCAACTCTTGAATAAATTCAAGTTTTCTATGTACGTTCATTCATCAATGCGGAATATTTTCGCATTGATGAATTTTAACAATAATCTTAAGGCAATCCACAACCATATATGGAATATTTTCGCTTCGATTGATTTCTCTACATTAGTCCCTCAACCACACATGGAGAGACCGAATCAAAAGAAAATAATTTATTTTTTCTAAAAAATTAATTATTATAAACGTGTTGATTGATTATTTCAAACCTCCATGGATAAATTTAATTATGCATGTCATATAAAAATATACTCTAAGGTTTGCATTCAGTTTCACATTTCATAAAAAGTAGGGTTCTTTGCATCTAAATAAATTAAATATCATCTAAAAAATATTTTAGGATTGTTTTGTATAATTAATGTGATATAGATTAAGATTTTGCACGACTTTTCGTCGTTAAAATCACATTTGGAATTGAGCAAAACAAGAGTTTTCATGAAAACTAAAATCTACCAAAACCCATAGCAGTGGAACCGATCAGCTCTTTACTTGGGTCAACCAGTCCTAGTTCCTAACCGGTCAGGTCTTGTTTAAACCCGATCGGCCGACCTAACACCAATTTTTTCAGATTACCTGTTTTCACTCTGTTTTCAATTTTAATACTTATTCCTCTTTGCACTAACGTGTTTTCTTTTATTTTAGTGAATTTTAATCATGCCATGATCAACAATTACATGTTTTGGTGAATAGATGCTTTATATGCATGTTGGGTGATTAATTATTTTATTGATATAATTGTTGGATGCTAATTGCTTGGTATAAACTGTTTTGTTTATGCATGTTTGTTTAGAGTGTTGCTAAGTATTCAATATTTTCTCAAGAACACGAGGGCTAGGTTTTGACCTAGGTTAGAGGGGAAGCCTCAAATCCTTCTTCTTTTGTACCCCAAATCTCCTATCCCGAATCTTTCTCGCAGACCAATGATAAGGAATTTTAGCCTTATTTAAGATAAAAGGGATTCTCCAATTTATCTGTCGTCTCTATTTTGTTCTTAAATAACATGTCCCTTAGAAAATGTCCATCGATAAGGCCTAACGTCATATAAATAGTGAAATCGTTGCTTGTCTAACCTTAAAAGCGTATAGGTCATGGGGCCTCCTTGCTACTCATAACGGGTTACGTTAGACCAAGTAGGGGCTAAACCTTCCATATGCCAATCCACTTCTTTTCTCGCTTATTCATCATTCTTCGAAGGGAATAGCATTGGGTATTAAGCTCAGAGTTATGGGGTATCGGCGAAAATATTTGGTAACTATAGTTGGCAACTCCGCTTCGGATATTGAACCTCAACATGTTCTTGAAAAATATTTAAAAATTAACTTTAATTTTTTTTGCTACACTTAACCTTGTTCTCCCTCAGATGGAGTTGGTTGGGGGCTCGTTACCCATTCGGTATCTTGGTGTGACCTTTATCCACTACCATCAATCCTTGGTGTGTGACATTATTCATTCAGTCGTGTCAAGGTAATGAAAGATTGTCACTGCATTTTTACTCTTGTGGTTCGCTTATTAGGCCACTCGATGAGCATAAGGACACTTTCTAGCTATGGGATATCGAGTCATCCGAGGTTATAAGGTGGAGGCCACCCAATAGATGAACTTTAGAACCATCCTTCTAGTGCAATGAACTTTTCTATCCCTTTACATGTTTGATAAATGTGTTTTGATCTCACTTTAGATATTAAAAAATATATAAATTGGTTGTTTGATAGCATGTTGTTTGTTAATTTTTATTTTATTTCAATAAGCTCAAATATAAGTAAGACAAATACAAATTAAAATTTAGCCTTGAATTGATAAGAATGTTTCTCATAGATAAAGAATGTTTAATTGGTATCAATAGATGATCCATACTAGAATTGATTGAGCTTTAATTTAAAAGGCTTTTAGACAAGTGAAATCAATTAAGCATGGTCAAAAAGCTACGGATCAAGTAAAAAGGTTTCGTAGAAAAAAAGAACTAAATTTTTCCATGTTTAATAGTAATTTACTTAGGGCCAATGTGTTTAAGTTTCAATCATCTTTGGCTTAATTATTGTGGTATGGATATTGATCTCAGTCTAACACTATTTAGTTGTAAGAAAATCTATTATCAAGAATTGATTAAAATAATAAGTTTGGACTTGGATGAAGTTTGAATTGAGCTTACTCAAATAAAATTATTTTTGCATTGTATGACTTTGTTTCTAACATTTGGGCTAAGAGAAACCTACCTCAAATGGACTTTGACACATTTGATAGGCTCTTGCAATTAAAAATCTTTCAAAATGGGGACCCAATAACAAGGTCAAAGTTCTAAGGTAATAAATTATGGTAAAGAAAACAAGGGATTGAACTTAAAACTTAAAAAGTGCTTTCCTTTTGTTTTCGGCATTCAGAGTCCAAAATAGGTTCAAAATCCCAAAGTTTATCCCTTGCATGGCACTGAGATCCTAGTGGAAGATTGAGAAAGAGGGACATCATTATTTCAGATTCAAGTTCAGATGAGGAAACAATTTCAAGTAGTGAGTCTAAGACAATGGCCGAGCACAACAATAGTGATATCAACAATGACAATATAGAAGAAATAAGGAGTATGCTAACCTCTTTCACCACTGATATGCTAACCATGTGATCAGTCTCGAGAAGAAAGTTGCCAAGAAGGAAAAAAAGCTTGTGAGCCAATAGGTTAAGATGATAAATGACAAGTTTGAGAAGATTTAAGTGGCACTAAGGAAGACCAAAGGCTTTGACGGATACCTACTTGACATCAGGAGCCTCTCTCCACACACTGATGTGAGTTTGATTTTAAAGTTTAAGATGCTAGACATAGACCGATTCGATGGAACTAGAGACCCAAATACCCACTTGAGACAGTATGTTGGACTTTTGAAGTTCGCTAGATTGAACTATATTTAGTTGGCTGCTTATTTCCCTCACTCCCTTACTAGTATCACTCTCAAATGGTATTATACCTAAGAACCTGGCATTGTGAAGAAATGGGAGGACATGGACCAAGCTTTTATAGGCTAATATGCTTACAATGCCCAGTTAGATATCACCACTCGTGATTTGGAAACTGCAAAGCAAAAGCCCAATGAGATTTTCTTTAAGTTTATCTCTCGTTAGTGTTCCAAGGCACCTAACTTGACCTCTAGACCTAGTTAAAAGGACCAGGTTCAAATTATGATGAAGAATCTATAACTTATCTATTAAGAGAAGATGTTCGCCTTCCATATACCTAATTTTGAGCAGTTGATAGATTTTATAGTACAAATTGAAGATGCCATAATTAAAGGAAAACTTGAGAAGAACAGTGGGAAATTTACAAGAAAAAATCAAGGTGTAAATGTTAGTGGTATCAAGAATAATGAGAACAACTTTATAGGAATCAACAATGTGCAAACCTTAAGATCCCAAGGCAATAGGAATAACCAAGTAGAGAAGACGTGTCAACCTCAAAAAACTATCACTCCACCTTAAAATTAAGTAATTAGTCCTTGATATCACCAAATTCTGTGTACCACAAACCCTATGGCCATGCTACCGAGGATTACGTCAAGTTTGGCAAAAAACAAAGGAAGTATCTCTAAAACCAAGCTACCTCTACAAATACACTCCCTCCTTCCACCTCAAACAATTTTATTATAAACACATCCCCCCTAAACACTTTACCCACACCCTCATTTAGAGACGTGGATAAAACCCAGTTTTTGAACCTCATGAATCAAGTCGAGAACTATTTAGGACATTGGCAAGACATTGGTATTTATAGTATATGGAGAAATAGTGATGAGGAAGTCCCATAGAATTCTAAGATATTAAAGAGTAAACCAGTAACACCCAAAACCATGAAGCAATAGCACTAGCAAAGAAAGAGAAAGGTTTTTGGGATAGGAGCAGTAATAATAAGAAAGAATTAAACCACTTGACTCGAGGCAGACATCACTTTAAACCACCACATCTTACAGTTAAACATGTAGTAAGACATCTTGAAACTGATGAGAGAGTTGACAAAGTCCTTAAGATGAAAGAAAAGAAAGAAGAAGAAGAAGATTTAGTGTTGAGGCAACTTAAGAATACTCAAGGAAATATATCTATATGGGGGTTGCTCTTATCTTCTGTTAAGCATTGTCAAATCCTTTTGGACTATTTGAGAGTGATGGAAGTCCCTATTGACACTATTGTCGAAGATCTTTTAGCCTTGATTTAATTGTCCAAGAAGTTAGACTTGACCATTCGGTTCATTAACCAAGATCTTCTACTAGAGGGAGGATATCATAACCAAAGCTTTATATTTGACCATTGAACGTTATTGGAAGATGATACCATTAGTAATGGTAAAAAATGGTTTTTCTTGAAATGTATACCCTATGAGAACCACAAAAGCTTTGGGTATGAACCCTGGTCACTTTAGTCTTTATAGTCATAAGGTAGGAGTTTATGATAACATCAAAAGAATTATTATTGGAGTGATATTGTTTCCATGTATCATCTGTCCAAAGGAGTAACTTATAGAGTTTCATGTGATTGGCATCCCTTCCATATTCAACCTCTTGCTTGGAGGACCTTGGGTTCATGGAATAGGGGCAATTCCATCCACACTGAACTAATAAGTCATGTACAAAATGGGTAGTGAGATTGTGACCTTGTGTAGAGATGAGATTGGAATTCTCCCTATCTTCGGCATCCAAACTGAAGACAAAGAACTATATGGTTTTGCTTTTGAAGAAGTGGTTGCGATAGAGAAGATACTAGTTGATTTTGATCCTACCTAAACCCAGTTATGGCCCACATCATGAAGAACATCTATTAACTCCTTGGGGAAAGTGTGGGTAAGAACACCAAAGGTGTCGCGAGTTTTCTAGAATTCAAGCAGCAAATGACCAAGTATGGTTTAGGATATGACCCAAGTGTGCAATAGGACCAATTGATAGAAAAATATTCTAAGACCCTAAATGGTTGTTTTGTATTGAAACCAAAAGATTTCCCTTACTATGGATTCAAAAAGTATCCAAGACTTAAGATATTCTTTGACCTTGATTTCTCAAAAAGGAAGAATGGAGGCCATCTTTCAAAATTGAATCAAGCCCAAGATTAGATCGAGTACTTAGATGGAAAAACTATGGGGATTCTTTAGCTAAAGATGATAAGGTTGATACACCAGTTTGGGATCCGAATATGCTAATTGAGCATAATAATGGTAGTGTTGGTCACTAGAAGATCGAAAAGAAGGTTTCGCTGAGCTTCAAGAAAGATCCGCTAGAGCCAAGTGATGATGAGTCTAGTGGGCAGTCAAGTCTTGAGTTTTTTCTTATTTTTCTTCTATTTCAGAAGGCGAGCAGAGGAATGATGTTCATGTCTTTTACCAAGTAGAGTCCAAAGATATTATGTTAAAATAATCAATAATATGAGTAGTGATTCAACGTATTTTGGCTCTTCGTCATGTGATGAGAAAATCGTAAACAAACTTGACGAAGAATCTCTTCCCTTAGAGGAAATAGTTAAAATAGTTGAAAACAAACAAGAAAGCATAACAAATCCCAAAATGGAATAAACTTGACTCATTAAGTTAGGCAATAATGAAAATCCAAAAGAAATTCACATTGGCTCAACGTTGTCTAAATAATAAAGTGAATTTTTAATTAAACTTTTGCATGAATACAAAGATATATTTGCTTGGTCCTATAAAGAATGCCAATTGATTTGGAAGTAACTCAAAGCTAGTTTCCTAGTAATCTCAAACCACCCACAGTGGGTTAATGTGGTTATAGTGCCTAAGAAAGATGGATATATCGAGATTTGAACCATGCGAGTCTAAAATACGATTTTCCTTTACTCTATATCGACACTTTAGTAAATAATTTCGTTGATCACGCACTACTCTTTATCATGGATGGGTATTCTGGATATAATCAAATTCTCAAGGCATTTGAGGAATAAGAAAAGACCACTTTCAATACATAGTGGAGCACTTTCTGCTATAGAGTAATACCATTTGGACTTAAGAACATGGGGGGCAACCTAGCAAAGGATGGTTACCACTCTGTTACATAATATTATCCAAAAGGAGGTGGAGGCTTATATTGATGATAGGATTGTAAAGTCTAAAACTTGAGAAGGTCGTTGGGAAACTCTTCGTAAGTTCTTTGAAAAGATCCAAACATACAAGCTCAGGTTGAACCCTTAGAAGTGCACATTTGGCGTCACTTCAGGTAATCAATCTATTAGGATTCATGGTTAGTAAAAAGGGTATTGAAGTTGACCCAAAGAAAGTGTTTGCTATCTTGAAACGCCAATGCCCAAGATCAAAGAGGAAGTTCAAGGTTTCTTAAGCCAATTTTAGTACATCATTAGATTCATTGCCAAGCTCACCCATACATGCAAACATTTGTTCAAATTTCTCAAGAAAGATTAACCAATGGTTTAGAATGAGCAATGTCAAGCTATATTTGATAAGATTGAGTACTACTTGAAGAATCCACTAGTTCTTGTTCTTCTAAGGCATGGTGTTCCTCTTTTTTGCTACTTTTCAGTTACAGAATTTGCTATGGTGGTAATGTTAGCACTGGAAGACATAGACAATGATGAGAGAGCAATATACTATTTGAGCTAAAAGTTAGTGGCTTATAAGATCAATTACTTATGGATTGAGAAGACTTGTTTGTTACTATTTTGGGCTACTAAGAAGCTCCAACACTAAATGAGTTCATTTTAGGTGAAGGTAATTTCTAGATTGGACCTAGTAAAGTATTTGTTCTAAGCCCCAATTCTATGTGGTAAAATGACTAAGTGGATGGTGATTATTTCCCAATTCAATCTCCAATATGTGTCTCAAAAGTCAATCAAAGAAAAGTCATCTCTAATTTCTTGGTTGAGTTCCCTAAGAAATGAGGAGAGATTGTAGAGCAAGAGTTTCTAGACAAGGGGATACTAATTGAAATAGGAAGTTATGTTTGAAAAATGTACTTTAATGGTGCTTCTAATAAAAAAAAAAGATATGGTATAAAACGAAATATTAGTAACTCTAGAGGATATGGTCGCCACACGCTCTATCAAATTAAACTTTGCCGCCACCAACAATGTTGCTGAATACGAAGCATATATCACTCGTTTGGAAGCCTTGGCTATTATTGGGGAAAAAGAAATATGGAGATTCCTTCTTAGTGATTTGCTAGACATAAGGGACATGCAAGAGTAGAGATGAAATATTAAAGAAGTACTAAGTCCACTTGGAAGAGCTCATGCAATGTTTCGATGATGTGAACTTCTTTTATCTTCCAAGGGCTCAGAATCAGTTCACAGATGCCTTAGGCACTTTAGCCTCCATGTTGGACATGCGTGCAAGAGTTGAAGCAATTCCATTGTTAGTATAACAGAAAAGTGAACCAGCTTATTTTTCCATAGTGGGAATATAAGCCAGGTCTTCTTATTGGTTATCTTGGTACACAAATATTTGAATTTTCTTCAGAAGTGAGAATTTCCTATTTGTGCTAATAAGAAAGAAAGAAGGGATATTTAGTCATTGGCCGCTTAGTTTGACATATTTGGTGGAAAGTTATACAAAAAGATCTTTTGATGGAATCTAATTATTGTGTGTAGATAAGACACTGCCAAAAAGATTATGACAAAAGTGCATGAGAGGATCATTGGAACACATATCAATGGTGGCATGCTGACAAGGAAAATTCTTCACCTAGGTTACTTTTGGATCAGTATGGAAGTCGATTGTTGCAATTATGTGAAAAGAAGTTGAAAGTGTCGGTCTGTTTGCAACTTAGGGCATTGATGTGATTAGAAAAGTAACTCCAAAAGATTTGAATTGGAATGATTACATCTTTCTTTCCATTGATTATTTTACCAAGTGAGTAGAAGTAACCTCTTATACCACTTTAAAAGCCAAGAATGTAGCTCATTTCATCAACACCAACATCATTTATCGATATGTGGCTCCTTTTGAGATCATTTCTGACAATGGAACACATTTCCAATGAGAAGTATTTGAATTGCTTGAAAAATATAAGATCAAGCACCACAAATCCTTACCTTACGTTCTATAAACCAATGGAGTAGTAGAAGTTGTCAATAAGAACGTGAAGAGCAAGTATACTAGCCAAGATGGTGGAGACTTATAAGGATTGGCATGAGAAGTTACCACTTATGATTTGGGGGTATCACACTTCAATAAGGTCGTCTACTGGGGCAACACCTTATTCGTTGGTTTATGGTGTGGAAGCTATCCTAGTTGAGATAGAATTCCCTTTGCTATGAGTAGCATTGGAAAGCGAAATAGAAGAGATTGATTGGATCCAAAATTAATTTGAAGAATTATTCTTAATTGATGAAAAAAGGTTAAAAGACATGTACCATGTGTAAGGTTACCAAAGAAGGGTAGCTCCAGTTTTTAACAAGAAGGTTAAGCCAAGAGATATTAAAGAATAAGATTATGTAGTCAAGGAACTTCGTTCACTGATTTTTGGTCCTACAGGAAAATTGAATCCAATTGGAATGGCCCATATCAAGTAAAAAAGATCTTGTCTGGGAGGAGTTGTGCATCTTATGGATCTTGATTGGAACGAATTCACTGAACCCATCAATCTTGATCGTTTGAAGAAATTTTATTTGTAATTGTTTTCCCTATCTCTTTGATATATCCTTTTTTCTATCTTCCCCCTTTCATTAAAAAAAAGAATTGTTAAGTCGAAAACCTGAAATGATGACTTAGGTAAAAACAATTAGGGTATTTAAAACCAATTTGAATCTCTACAAAGGCAATTTGGTCATTTTTTATCTTCATTGAACTATGTTTGGCTTGATCACTCTTTGGGAATGTAGACAACCACATTAGTGAAGCCAAATTCCTTTAAAATTCCCTATTCCCCTCATTTGTTTTGATAGTGCCTTGTAAATATATTGGAGTGTGATTGGAAAAAAGGGAAATTAAAAAAATTCATAAAACTTGCAAAGATGTGTTGAGCCTAATGCGAATTAAAATGGATTGATTTGTTACATAAATTAATGCCTAAAGTTCTTTTATTTTACTATATGGATATGCCTGCTAGTCATTCTATGAATTCTTTAATTACATAATAATATAAAAATACAAAGTTTCGTTGTCTCATTCTTTATGCATCTTGGTTTTCTTCACTTTCTCTTTCTCTGCTTTTTCATTATCTCGTTCTTTATGCAACTTGGTACTTTTCGCTTTCTCTTTCTATTCTGTTTATCTTTTTCTTTTCTTTTCTTCTCATCTCTATAAGGATTCTCTACTTAGAACCAAACCCACAAGAGATAGTCATCATCCGCAAAAGTGTGCGCTATAGTGATAGCTCGTGGAATTTGAATTTTGAAATGACTTCCCATGTGTCTTGAATCGTCATAACAAGTCTAGGAGTCATAGGGCATGTATATTAACCATGGTCTAAGTTTGGAAGAGTCTGTGGTTGATCGAATTAACGACTAATCCAAGAAGTAAAGTAGAAGAAACAGTGAGTCATGCCTACTAAGATCACATAACTTTTCTTCAATGTATGTAAAGTAAATAGTAAAATTCGTCACCAGGGCATATCTAACCAATTTTGCAAGGATTGGGATCATAGAACTAATTTAACCATCCTTTAAGAGAATCATGAGTCACAAAACATTTGTGTTCCCTATAGTGCCTCAGTCTATAAAGCTCTGATGGTATCTTTGGAGAACTAATGATGAAAGAAGGTGTCAAAACTAAGTTCAAGGAAAAGAAGAGTTCAAACAGTGATTTGTTACAAGAAAATAAGACAAAACTTCCAATAATGAATGGTGTTTCTTGGCATTTGAATGCACCTAAGCCATTCAAGATCATGGCTAAGATCGTTCCCATTGGGAAAAACCCTTAAGCCACTTTTTGAACCACATCCAACATAGATTTATGAATGCTTGTGTTTGGTCCGCATATGAGATGGCAGGCTAAGAAACAAATAAATAACAATTGAGGCCTTTGAGTTGTTAAGAATTAAGAGTGATAATGATCACTTCTTGGTAATGCTGAATTAGTCCACTATAATTTCAGCATTGTAATCTTGAAAAGCCAGAGAGATTAAGGTGTTAAGAGATTTACGATCAAGAAGAGCACAAAATTATTCATGTGCAGGGCATATCTCTGTGAACTCAAGGCGGAACATATGGGTTTGAGGATTTCATCTCCCAGCAGAATCTCTCAAGAAATTCCAATCTATTCTCATGAGGTTCAGAGAAAAGATGGCATTCACTCCAAAGGAAGAGAATTGTTGTTGCTCAATTTTTCTCATGCCCTTGAACCATCTATTAAGTTAAATGGCCTCCATTGTTGCATGAATTTTCAAGGAAAAATAATGTTTTGGAGACTCTAAAGTGGTGTAAAAGCAAGAAAAGGACGTGCAAATATATAGGGAAGCAATTTGAGGTCCAAAACCCAAAAAGAATAGGAAAAAGCTCGTGTTAGAATGGTTACGATCAAACCTATGCCTAACAAGGCTAGCCGATCCTATTAGGGAGTCAGTCAATCATGTCAGTTGACCGGGACGATCTTGTTTCATTTATTTAAATTTCATGTATTTCATATTTCTTTCGAGTTTTGGTCAATTTTGAGCCTATTTTGGTCATGTAAAATAATTTCATATGTGTTAAACATTCCATCAATCAATAAAATAAAATCTTGAGAATTTTCATGATTTGTTTGTCAACATTAAACAAAATGATTTCCAAGAACAAACATATTCATCCGTACCTTACATCATCCATATTTTACGTTGTCCTCATTTTACATTATTTTTGTCTTACAAACATTCATTCGTACCCATTACACCCATGGAAATGATCTTACAAAATACCATAAAACAAAGAAAACCTTTAAAAGTCAACGCCTCGATTTTTTTCCACGTTTTCCTATGCTTTCACTTGCCTGTTGTTTTCCCTTGTTTCTTGCGGATTGAACCGTTGGTGTCTCGAGGTTCTCAATATCATCATGCGATGTGGATGAAGATGGAGGGATTTGGCGACTTGTGCGACTACATGCTCTCCCAAGATCTTCCTTTACACGATCTTGTTCATTTTTCAATTGGATATGTAGATCAAGATAGTTTGTGGTCAGTATACAAGAAGAATGAATTCAAAACAAGGCAAAAAAAATGGTTCTTTCCACATCTTTGTGTCTAACACACCTTTAGTTTGCTAGTGACCTTGAAAGTCTCATGTGTCAATGCTTTCTTTGCTCAAGCCAAATCCAGCAAGAGTTTCTTAGCAGAAGAGCAAGAAATCTGAAGAGGTTTGTTAAATCCGTTAATCCTTAAAGCATAAGCGGTAAAGAATCAAAAGCAGTAAATGAAGGTTACTCTGCGAACGTGACTAGGAATGGGGTAATATCATCAACTTTAGCTAATCTCTAACTATGATTGCGCAATGTAAGTGGCCACATTAAATTACATTTACTTATCTCCACTCAACTACTCTCAATGTGTTTTATTGGTTACTATTTAATTCAAATACAATAAACGATTTTACTTTTTTGAGATGACTGAACTAAGCCTCTACTTATTAGAGAACACAAGTTACATATACTTTATTTTCCCAACATGAAGGCTTTTTTTCCTTCAATATTTAATATTTTTTCTCTAGAAACAAAAGCCACAAATTTCATGAGCCAAATCACTCTCAATCTCCTTCTCTTCACTTCCATTTATCTGAGTATTAGAGAACACGTGAATTATGCTAATTTAATGAGTTTAATTTAATTTTTTGGTCCATTCCCAAATTTCGTACTGAGTTTCATGGGTTTTCTTTGTTTCATTCTTTATGCTTTCACTCTTTATGCTAGAGAAATTTAAGATCATATGACTCAAACCTAAAAGTTTGAGAATTATAATATAAAACTTACTTCACTTTGGGAATAACATTTTTTTTATAGTGAGGAAAAAAAGTTTTACTGAAAGGTTCATATATGTAAAATTGGTATATAAATGTATATGTAAAATTTGTAGAATAAATGTAATGTATATGTAATGAAAGGTTAATTTAGTCATTTAAAAAATTAGAATTGTTAATTAAGGGTATACATTTTTTGTTGAAAATACTTGTGCTATGCACGGGTTTGTTAAGAGTAGTATTGTTGATTTATTTTTGTTAAGAATATTATTGTAATGGTTAACATTATCAAACATTATAAAGAAAACTAAAATTAGAAAATGTATATATTAGAGCTAGTAATAATAATAATAATAATTATTATTATTATTATTATTAAGAGAAAAATAGAGAAAAAAGAGAGAGGTTTTATTTCTTTCTTACTAAAACAATATTTATGGTAATTAAAAATTTCATGTTTAAGAATTAAAAAAATAATTATGAGTTTTAGAGGAGAGGTAAGAAGCAAATGTATTAACAATTTGTCCTTTACACGTGGCGCAACCACAATGTAACTATGGTGAAGTTTGGGAACCGATTAAAATATGCTTAAATCAATAAATTTAAGTAATTATTGCCTTGAACCACTTTAAAGTTGTTGAACATGCTTCAATCAGTTCCCAAACATCACCTATATCAATGGTGTAATATTTTGACATCGTTATTGTTGTCGTTTTTTATTTGTCTTCATCATTTTTGTGATTATTACATGCTTTGAAAAAGTAAATTAATTTCAAAGGCCAGAGCGTAATGATATAAGTAAATACTCAAAAAAAAGTTGAAATTTTCGATGGTTTTGCTTAATTTTAGAAAGGCTTGAAGTTTTTAATGGGTTATTTTAGACATTTAAAGTAAACTTTGTTCTTTACTTAGCTTTAAATAGGGTGTGTGTGTGTGTGTATATCATGCTTAAATTCATTTGGTATCCGAAGTTATTTGAATTTCACCAACATAGCGTATATAAATTGTTTTCAAATAGAAACATTTTCTCTTTATTGATT
Source organism: Bretschneidera sinensis (assembly GCA_023935145.1). Taxonomy (NCBI): domain Eukaryota; kingdom Viridiplantae; phylum Streptophyta; class Magnoliopsida; order Brassicales; family Akaniaceae; genus Bretschneidera; species Bretschneidera sinensis. Next base: position 50,098,742 of record CM043703.1, on the reverse strand, counting down.
TCAACACAAATTTATGTAAAAATAAATAATAATACAACACAGGCATCACGCTTGTTGTAGAGCTAATAGTTGTAAGGTCAAAATGTCAAACCATCACAGCTAGCAAAATGAACGCATACCTTCACTGCAGAATCAATTTATTCAGAATGAGTTTGCATCAGAACTTTGTTAAAGCCAAAATATATCTTATAAAGTATACTCAAACATATAAAAAAAAATTTTAAAAAAATTGCTTTGATGTTTTAGTTGATTTCGTCTATTCAATGAATCTAATCTACTACCTACATCATTTAACGACATGTCTCCCATTGTATGTAGATCTTGTAAACTACCCAACAAAAATGCCAAGAAGAAAGATGGGGCATGGCTTCTATATGAAAACTCAAATCAATATATTTCCTTAACTGTACTATTTACATTTCAAATCCATCTAATTCAACTCTATGGGGTTAAAGAAGACGTCAGGTTGACCATGTGGGACATCATGGAGTAGAACTTGGACTGTACTATATACACATGCTTTTAGTGTATTGAATTTAAATCTACTTAAAACATAGAACTTAAAATGCCTAATGACAACATAATCCAAATTTCAAACAAAAATTTTATCTATTGGAAAGGACTTGAGGATTGCTACATATATATGCATCTTAAAAGGACTATAGAATAATTTCTCAAAATGAAAAGAAAAAGAAAGCTTCTCTTCAATTCTTGTGTTCCTCTTTGTCTTTGCCATTTTAGAAAATGACCCTCGTTGAGCTTGGTAAACTATTGGTTTCTCATTTTATTTTTCTTTTTTCTCCCCATTTCATTTTATGTAAGCTTTCGATAAATACTATAAATGTTTGTTTTCGCTTTCCATTGTTCTTGCTTTTATCAGGACCACAAGAAGTGGAGAACAAGCCGGCCCCTTAATTATGCAAAGAAGAATGGATTTAAGCTGCCATAAAGCAATTCATTTGGCAACTCATTTAGGTTACACATGAATTGTTTTTCAAGTTTATTTTTTGTTTCTGTTAAGGTTTAAGAGAGGAAGTGAGACAATACAAACAAGAGAATTGTATTGAATGGTGTGATTTACTTACAAGTGAGCTATCCTATTTATAGGAGCCAATAAGAGAGCCAAAGATATACACAACCAATGTGGGATTAAACTAACTAAGCAATAACTATGCTATACATAATCTAACAGCCCCCCTCAAACTCAAGGTGGAATATGAGAAACCAACTTGAGTTTGAAAACAAGATCACGAAAATGCCATGGAGGATGTGACTTGGTAAAGATGTCTGCGAGCTGATCCTTGGATGTGGTAGAATGAAGCTGTAGGGAGCCTTGAAGGAGATGATGACGGACAAAATGACAATTAATCTCAATATGTTTGGTCCGTTCATGAAACACATCATTATGAGCAATCTGAATAGCACTTCTATTGTCACAGTATACAGGAGTGGCAGCAGAAAGTGATACACCCATATCTTGTAACAACCATCGTAACCAAAGAAGCTCAGAGGTAGTGTCAGCTAAAGCACGATATTTTACCTCTGTACTAGATCGAGCAACAACAGTTTGTTTCTTACTACGCCAAGAGATAAGAGAGGTGCCAAGTAGGAAACAATAACCGGTGGTAGAATGACGATCTGTAGGATCACCTGCCCAATCTGCATCGGTATAAGCACATAACTGAAGAGGAGACTGAGAGGAGAAAAAGAGCCCATGAAACAATGTCCCCTTTAGGTAACGAAGGATGCGAAGAACAGCAGCAAAATGAGTAGAGCGAGGAGCAGCCATAAACTGACTCAACTGATGGACAGCATACGAGATATCAGGTCGAGTAACAGTAAGGTAGACAAGACTATCAATCAAATGTCGATATAAAGTAAAATCACGAAGAAGTTCGCCATCATGGGGTGTAAGACGAGCATTAAGCTCAGTTGGTGTGTCAACAACCTTACTGTCTGTGAGATTTGCCCGAGAAAGCATATCAGAGATATATTTGGCTTGTGTCAAATAATAACCATCAGAAGAAGATGAAATCTCAATACCAAGAAAATAGCTGAGAGGACCAAGATCTTTCATCTCAAAATGTTGATTGAGAAACTGTTTAAGTTCTTGAATACCAATGGGATCATCCCCGGTGATAATCATGTCATCAACATATAACAGAAGAAGTATGATGCCCCGGTCTGTGCGGCGAACAAACAAAGCTGAATCATAGGAGCTGATGGAATATCCAAGGCTAGACAAAGTGTTGCTAAACTTAGCAAACCATGCTCGAGGAGCCTGCTTAAGTCCATATAGAGCTCGACGAAGACGACATACCTTGTTTGTTGGATTAGATAGTCCAGGAGGTGGTTGCATATAGACTTCTTCATTAAGATCACCATTAAGGAATGCATTTTTAACATCCATTTGAAAAAGTGACCAATGACGAGAGGCTGCAACAGCTAGCAAAGCACGCACAGAAGATAGACGAGCAACTGGAGCACAGGTCTCCTCATAGTCCACACCATACTCCTGAGTAAAACCCCTGGCAACAAGTCGAGCCTTGTACCTGTTAACAGTACCATCTGAACAAGTCTTAATTTTGTAAACCCATTTACTGCCAACCACAGACTTTCCAGGAGGCAAGTCAACCAAATCCCATGTATTATTCTTGTGTAAAGCATCAATTTCCTCTTTCATTGCAGTCTGCCAAAAAGGGTTAGTGGAAGCCTCACGATAGGAGTGGGGCTCATGTAAAGTAGCTAAAGCATGAAAGCAATGAAAATTCTGGAGATGGGATGGAAGAGATCTTACTCTGGTGGATCGGCGAAGGTCTGGAGAGGAAGTGTGAACATGATCCTCATACGTAACAGACCCTGGGGGCTTAGGCGAAGCGACGTCGAGAGTATCAGGTGGAGTGGAATCGAGAGTATTAGGTGAGGGAGACTCGGGCAAGACATTACTAGTGTGAGGTAAGGGAGACTCGGGCAAGACATCACTAGTGTGAGTAGGAGAAATAGGAGGCTCCATAAGTGTGGTAAAAGGAGGAAAAGATGGCATGCTGAATTTGCCAATTTCATGAAATAGTCTATGCTCCCAGAAAACTACATGACGGCAAATGCGAAGATGACGAGACACAGGATCATAACACCGATAGCCTTTTTGTTCAATTCCATATCCAAGAAAGCAACACATCCGAGAACGAGGCTCAAGTTTGGTGCGCTCATGAGGTTGAAGTAAAACAAAACAAGCAGAACCAAACACACGAAGATGGTGGTATGAGGGAACATAGCCGAACAACCGCTCGTAAGGAGTGCAATTATCAAGGATAGGGGTAGGCAGCCTATTGATCGTGTAGATAGCCGTTAGAGTGGCTTCACCCCAAAATGGGGTAGGAACAGATGTGGAAATGAGGAGGGCTAGAACAGTGTCTAAAATGTGCCTAAGTTTACATTCAACTCGACCATTTTGTTGTGAAGTGCCAGGACATGACAAGTGAGGAACAGTGCCATAACTTTTTAGGATGTCTTTAAAAGCATGTTGAGTATATTCTAAAGCATTATCAGAACGAAAAGCTTTGATAGGTTTTGAAAATTGGATTTCAATCATTTTAGCAAAAGCACGATAAATATCCAATAATTTAGAACGAGATTTTATTAAAAATACCCAAGTATAACGAGAGAAATCATCAACAAAAATTACAAAATAGCGTGAACCACTCATACTAGCAACGGGAGAAGGTCCCCAAACATAAGAATGAATTAAATCAAACGAAGCAGTAGCATGAGACTCACTATTATTAAAAGGCAAAGCTGGTTGTTTTCCAAGTTGATACGAAATACAATCAAAAGAACTTTTAGACACTAACCATAACAACCCCTTTGAAGCTAAAAGTTGTACCCGAGATACAGATGCATGACTAAGACGTGAATGCTAAAGTGCAAGGGATGGTGGTGACAAGAAGGCAGCAGCAGAGACGTTAGAGGCGGGAAGGTTGGGCAGGTGTAAGGATGAGAGTTCGAACATGCGCCCAATTCTACGCCCGGCCTCAAGGGTCTGACCAGTACGAGGATCCTGCACATTCACACCAGAAAAGTCAAAGATAATTCTATATCCAAGTTCACATATTTGCCCAACAGAAAAAAGATTATAAGATAATTCTGGCACATGTAAAACTTCAGGAATAGAAAGAGAATGACTATTGATGGTGCCTATAGTTTTAACAGTCATAGTGGAGCCATCAGCTGTGCGAATGAATGAGGAATGAGGCGAAGGTGCAGATGTAGTAAATGAAGCTGGGAAAGGTGTCATATGGTTGCAACAAGCGGAATCAAAAAGCCAAGAGGCAGAATTACCTGGCAGGACTGAGAGGGCAGAGGAAGATGTATTACCAGAACGAGACTGGATGACCTGATTAACTATTGCCTCGAAGTCAGTTGCAGATAAGGTGACAGTAGAACCTGATGACCCGTTAGAGAGTGCAACTGAAGATGAAGTGAGACAATACAAATAAGAGAATTGTATTGAATGGTGTGATTTACTTACAAGTGAGCTATCCTATTTATAGGAGCCAATAAGAGAGCCAAAGATATACACAACCAATATGGGATTAAACTAACTACGCAATAACTATGCTATACATAATCTAACAGTTTCAATGTTACTTTTTATAAGTTTATGTTTTGTTTCTGTCTGATTTCATTTATATCGAAATGATCATATTGTTCACATGTTGAATTGGTGAACAGGAATTATGAAGCAGAAACTGCAAGGCAAAAGATGGTCGAGGAGTTCTATCGGTTGAACCACATCAGCCAGGCCTATGATTTTGTAAGTATAAGTTTTATAACAATTATGTATTTAACTAATTCATAAAATTTTGTGATTAAACCCAAAAATGATTTTTTTTTCTTAATTAGCAAAGTTATGAACAATTAATGAAAATGCAGGTAAAGAAAATGAGGGAAGAGTCTGCGAAATTGGACAAGGCAGAGATGAGCATATGGGAATGTTGTGAGCTTGTCAATGAGGTTGTGGAGGACAGTGATCCTGATCTCGATGAACCTCAAATCGAACACTTATTGCAGACGGTTGAAGCTATTAGAAAAGACTATCCTAATGAAGATTGGTTGCACTTGACTGCCCTTATTCATGGTATACCTTAATTCATTGATTTAATTTGTTTCTAATTAAGGCTAAAACGTAGCATTTTGATCTATTTCTCTCTTTGGCCGGGTGAGAGAAATATCAAACACAAGCACCACCATCATAATGACCCAAATTAACCCATGTCTCCACTATAATAAAAAATATTTTGATATATTTTTGTCACAAATTAACTAACTTTTGTTTGGAGGGTCTCAGATCTTGGAAAGATTCTCATTCTCCCCAAGTTTGGAGGGCTACCTCAATGGTCAGTTGTGGGTAAGCATTGTCTATATTATCAAAAATGTGATTTACATCATTTTATGAGTCAAATTAATTAATTGAAGAATAATCAATTTGTTCAACTCAGGTGATACATATCCTCTTGGGTGTGCTTTTGATGAATCCATCGTTTATCACAAGGTTAGTCTTTAATTTTAAAAGTGTTCATTATTTTCCACAGTAAATTTTTTATAAAAAAATGTCGAATAAGCAAGATAATTTATTTATTTTTTAAACAATATATGTCACATTATTTCAAGGAAAACCCTGATTACAAGAATCCTGCATAAAACACCAAAAATGGAGTTTACAAGGAAGGGTGTGGATTAGAGAATGTCATGATCTCATTTGGGCATGATGACTACATGTACTTAGTATATCTTCTAAGCCTTTAATTAATGATCTTCTATTCTAATTAACTCATTTGAATTTAATATAATTTTAAAAATATTTTTATTCAATTTTGCAGGTGGCGAAGGAAAATGTAACAACTCTACCTTCAGCCGGATTGTTCATTATCCGCTACCACTCCTTTTATCGTAAGCATTCATATTTATTTTGGATATGGGTCGATTTCATATACTACAAATTAATATGAATAATTCAGTAATTGATCAAATCTTTCAACTTGCAGTATTACATAAGGCTGGAGCATACACACACCTAATGAATGAATAGGATATGGAGAATTTGAAGTGGCTTCATTTATTCAAGTAATTAATTATGCTCCTATAGTATTAATTTAACCCTTCTGATCTTGATTTAGTTTTATCTTTTCATTATCCAAACTTAATGTCTTGTATTTTCCTTCTCCAAAATCATACACAACAAGTATGATCTCTACAGTAAGAGCAAAGTTCGAATTGATGTTGACAAAGTCAAGCCTTACTATTTATCCCTCATTGAGAAGGTAATTAAGCTCAAATTCTTAAATCTTTTAATTTCATTTTTTGATTGATATGAACATTTTCAATTTTTTTTTTCTTTCTAAATTGAGTAATATTGTATTGCAGTATTTCCCAGAGAAGCTTAAATATTGAACTTGGAAGCCAAATCAACAATACAGTAAAGAAAATGCACACAGAAAATATAGAAGTACCGTGTCCTTGCCTTCAGTTTGTTATTTGAGGTTCGCCTATGATGCAACGACAAAGGTGATCTATACATTCAAGTTAAAGGTGTGGAAAGCACAAGAGAAGGACCGAAAGACCTCAATGAGTGCGAATTAAAATTGGGTATCAAAAAGTTGTTACCATAATTAAGTACATTAGTTGAAGGTAGTGATACTGCCAAAATATACCTCTCCAATAAGAAGACGATATTTGGATCATCTTGACCCCAGGCTGCAAGGAGACACGTGGAAGACCCAGGCTCGGACAGTTGGGCCTCCAGGTCATGACCGCCCTTCAGGGTATAATTGCCCTTCAGCTGGGCCTCCACGTCACCACCGCCCTCCAGACCATCATTACCCAACCAAGTTGGGACGTCAGGTCATCAAACTGCCTTAACGCATAGACGACTCCTGATCAAGACAATAAGGCAAAGCCCTAACAGACGGCCCCCAGCCACCTAGCTGGGCCTCCTAGGCATCATTACCCAACCCAGTTGGGGCAACATATCACTGCCACCCTAGGTCAAATACCGCCTCCAAAGCCCTATAAAAAGGGTCAGGTATGCACTCCAAAGTGGTCGACTTTTTGCTCCACTGAAAAAGGGAGCGCTCATCCCCTATATATTTTTGCTCTGACTCTAACTAAAGCTTCGGAGCATCCCCGGAGGCACCCCCTCCGGCGACCCCCTAGCTCACCTTCCTCTCCCTGTGCAGATACGTCTGAGTCCTAGCCTCCAGCTCAGTACAACACATTTTTGGCATCAACAGATTGGCGCCGTCCGTGGGAAACCATCATCTCTCGCTGGCAGTAACAGCGAAGAAGTTTAAAGAACTCATCTGTTGTCATGCCGCCCAAATCCACCTCTAGGGATGCGGGTAAAAGAGCAGTAGGGACCAGTACTCACACCCATCTATTTGGCTCAAGTTCCTTAGCCGCAGTGTGCATGCCCCTGTCCGAGCAATCGCATAGCGCACACGGCTACGCGCCGTAGTGCGCACGCCCCTATCTGAACTCTTGCATAGCGCACACGGCTAAGCACCGTAGTGCGCACGCCCCTATTCGAACTCTCGCATAGTGCACATAGCTAAGAACCGTAGTGCGTATGCCCCTGTCCGAGCTATTGCATAGCGCACACGGCTAAGCGCCGTAGTGGACACACCCCTGTCCGAACTCTCGCATAGCGCACATGGCTAAGCACCGCAGTGCGCACGCCCCTGTCCAAGCTATCGTATAGCGCACACGGTCGAGTATCGTAGTGCGCACACCTCTTTCTGAGCCATTGCAATGCACACTCCTCGGACGGGGTCCAACATCAGTATACACTAATGCACACTGGCCGAGCATCAGTGCGCACGACCAAACTAAGTTGCGCACACCCAAGGTCCGAGCAGATGGATTGCTCCTTCTGTCCTCAGACTTGTCCCTCAGGGGCCATATCCTTAGCCTCGGCCTCGACCCACGGTCCTCGACCTCGGCCACAAGCTCTAAGGTCTGAGCAGATGGATTACACCTTCTGTCCTCGGACTCGTCCCTCAGGGGCCATGTCCTCGGCCTCGCCCTCGATCCACGGTCCTTGGCCTCAGCCACAATCTCTAAGGTCCGAGCAGATGGATTACTCCTTCTGTCATTGGACTCGTCCCTCAGGGGCCATATCCTTGGCCTCGCCCTCGACTCACGGTCATCAGCCTCGGCCACAAGCTCTAAGGTCCGAGCAGATGGATTGATCCTTCTGTCCTCGGACTTGTCCCTCAAGGGCCATGTCCTCGGCCTCGGCCACAAGCTCTAAGGTCCGAGCAGATGGATTGCTCCTTCTGTCCTCGGACTCATCCTTCAAGGGCCATGTCCTCGGCTTCGACCTCGACCCACGGCTCTCGGCCTCGGCCACAAGCTCTAAGGTCCAAGCAGATGGATTGCTCTTTCTGTCCTCAGACTCATCCCTCAGGGCGGCCTGGACCTACGGTCCTTGGCCTCAGCCACAAGCTCTAAGGTCCGAGCAGATTGATTGCTCCATCTATCCTCGGACTCGTCCCTCAGGAGCCATGTCCTCGGCCTCGGCCTCGACCACAAGCTCTAAGGTCCGAGCAGATGAATTGCTCCTTCTGTCCTCGGACTCGTCCCTCAGGGGCCATGTTCTCAACCTCGGCCTCGACCCACGGTCCTCAGCCTCGGCCACAAGCTCTAAGGTCCAAGCAGATGGATTGCTCCTTTTGTCTTCAGACTCGTCCCTCAGGGCGGCTTGGACCTACGGTCCTCAGCCTCGGCCACAAACTTTAAGGTTCGAGCAGATGGATTGCTCCATCTGTCCTCGGACTCGTCCCTCAGGGGCCATGTCCTCGGCCTCGGCCTCGACCCACTGTCCTCGGCCTCGGCCACAAGCTTTAAGGTCTGAGCAGATGGATTGCTCCATCTGTCCTCGGAATCGTCCCTCAGGGGCCATGTCCTCGGCCTCGACCTCAACCCACGGTCCTCGACCTCAGCCACAAGCTCTAAGGTCCGAGCAGATGGATTGCTCCTTCTGTCCTCGGATTCATCCCTTAAGGGCCATGTCATCGGCCTCGACCACAAGCTCTAAGGTCCGAGCATATGGATTGCTCCTTCTGTCCTCGGACTCATCCCTCAGGGGCCATGTCCTCGGCCTCGGCCACAAGCTCTAAGGTCTGAGCAGATGGATTGCTCCTTCTGTCCTCGGACTCATCCCTCAGGGGCCATGTCCTCAGCCTCGGCCTCGACCCACGGTCCTTGGCCTTGGCCACAAGCTCTAAGGGTCCGAACAGATGGTTATGAACCACTGTCCTCGGCCTCGACCTCGACCCACTGTCCTCAACCTCGACCCACTATCCTTGGCCTCGGCCTCGTCCTCGTCCCATTATCCTCGGCCACGGCTTCGACCCACGGTCCTCAGCCTTGGCGTCGACCCATGGTCCTCGGCCTTGGCGTCGACCCACGGTCCTCAGCCTCGGCTTTGACTCACGGTCCTCGGCCTTGGCGTCGACCCACAGTCCTCGGCCTCGTCCCACTGTCCTCGGCCTCGATGTCGTCCCACTGTCCTCGGCCTCATCCCTCCAAGGTCCGAGCAGCTGGACTTACTCCACATGTGCTCGGACTCATGTCTTTCCCGTCCACAGCCGAGCAGATGGATTGCTCCACACCTGCTCGGCTCTAGCAGAACACGGTACACTATCATTTTCATTGAAGATCGAACCCTGCAATACTTCCTTAAGCATATAAATGTACTCAAGGAAGTGGGGGGCCTCTGATACTGCCAAAATACACCTCTCCAATAAGAAGACGACTCGTGGATCATCTTGACCCTAGGCTGCAAGGAGACACGCGAAAGACCCAGGCTCGGACAGTTGGGCCTCCAGGTCATGACCGCCCTTCAGGGCATCATTGCCCCTCAGTTGGGCCTCCACGTCACCAGCACCCTCCAGGCCATCATTACCCAACCAAGTTGGGACGCCAGGTCGTCAAACCGCCTTAACACATAGACGACTCCCGATCAAGACAGCAAGGCAAAGCCCTAACGGACGGCACCCAGCCACCTAGCTGGGCCTCTTAGGCATCATTACCCAACCCAGTTGGGGCAACATATCACTGCCGCTCTAGGTCAAATGCCGCCTACGAAGCCCTATAAAAAGGGTCAGGTATGCACTCCAAAGTGGCCGACTTTTTGCTCAACTGAAAAAGGGAGCGCTCGTCCCCTACATATTTTTGCTCTGACTCTAACTAAAGCTTCAGACATCCCCGGAGGCACCCCCTCCGGCAACCCCCTCCGGCAACCCCCTAGCTCACCTTCCTCTCCCTATGCAGATACGTTTGAGTCCTAGCCTCCAGCTCAGTACAACACATTTTTGGCATCAACAGGTAGCTAGTGTCTTGTTTCTCTTTTCCTCTCATACCCTGTACAAGGTATTCCTTTTCAAAAAAGTGATACTCAAAGCTAAAACACCCTTTTAAAAATTATATTTTATCACTTGCATGCTTTATGAACTTCTCATGGATCCAAGGTAAAGAACAAAAAAGTGTGGCTTGTGGGGTAATTGTATGACAAAAGCTGTATCATGTAACCATTTTTTGCACACATATATCTCTACTCTACACGTTATTCTCTTTCCATTTCAACGTTTAGATCTCTAAAAACAACAAAACAAAACTCAATTAGACAAAATCTCCACACTCAATTTCTCATCTCTCAACAAGGATCAATTGCACTAAGCAATAACGTTATCGTTTGTATCAACTTTGTTGCCGTGCTCCTCTCCATTCCAACCATCGGTGCTGGAATCTGGCTTACAATGGAACCAGACAACTCGTGTGAAGATTTTACAATGGCCTGCAATAATTTTGGGGATTTTAATTTTGGTAGTAGCTCTAGCAGGTTTATAGGAGGGTTTTGGCGAATCCTGTGGCTCCTTAATTTTTTACCTTGTTGCAATGCTTATTCTTATCATATTGCTAGCTTGTTTGGTTTTTTTTATATATATGGTGACCGTTAGGGGTTTAGGTCACCCTGAACCAAGCCGAGCTTACTTGGAGTATCATATGGATGATTTTTCGGGTTGGCTTCGTCGAAGGATAAGAAGCTCTTATAAGTGGGATCGGATTAGAAGCTGTATTAGCTCAACAAACATGTGTGCTGAATTGAACCAGAGTTACCGTATGGCTCAAGATTTCTTTAATGCTCGCATTAGCCCCATACAGGTAAAATCTTCTCTTCTTTTTTAAAGGAGTAATTTTTATTTTTGAGTCCTTTTAATAACCAGATCTACATATAAATAACTTTTAATTTTAATCCTTCTTGAAACCTTTACTATTTTGTTAAGAAATAACTTTTAATTGTTGTTACTGGAATTAATTAGACAAAGCAAAACAGTTAAATTCTTAAATCATGTGTTTTTTTTTTTAATTTCCAAAAGTATTCCCATCTTTATCTTTAATTTGTTCCTTGCTTTTACAGTCTGGATGTTGTAAGCACCCAACAGAATGTGGTTACACTTTTGTAAACCCAACATATTGGATTAGTCCCATTAATACTGCAGCCGATGTGGACTGCTTGCAATGGAGCAATGACCAAATGCAACTTTGTTACAAATGTGATTCATGCAAAGCTAGATTACTTGCAAATTTGAAGAAAGAATGGAGAAGAGCAGACATAATTTTGCCCATAAGTCTTGTTGCTTTGATATAGGTATATCTGACTGGGTGTTGTGCCTTTAGGAATGCTAAAACAGAAGACTTATTTCGCAGATACAAACAAGGTTATACATAAAAGAGTAATAGCTAGCTAGCCCTACTATTAGTAGTAAGCTACAATTAGTGGTGCAAGGTAAATTACGACTGGGGATTGGTTTATGAACTATGAAATGTCTTTTCGTAGACTTTGTATGAGATTTTTTTTTTTTTTTTTTGCTATTCACATTTTGTTGGAAATGGCATTGGGTTTGATGATTGATTTTTAGCCAAGAAAATTTATTAAAGTTGTGGTCGGTTGTGCGTGATCTATGGCGGCACCGAGAGTAAAAGTTTATTGTTTTTTTAATCTCCAATTCCACGGTCAACGATTAGGATTCCTGACATGATATTAAGTTCAATAATGCACTTAATTTTCAATGTGGGTGGGATGGTGGTCATTGAAAACTTTATTGTCGTTTTAATTTTTTTAAAATTGTCTAAGAAAAATTATTTTATAAATAAAGATATATAATGGTAAGTTAAAATTACCGTTCTACTTAATTAATAAAAGAAAAAAGTATTGTTTGGCATCATTTTTTTATTTAAAGTATTTGGCTTCTGGGTGCAAACTAAATTATTTAATAGAGTCATTTGTTATCACTCAAGAAATAATGGATCAAACTCTACTTATATTAGAGATAAGAGGGACAAAGGATGAGAGAATGTTACCTCCAGTTGTGTAGCTCACTTTTTTTTTTAGGATAAATGAAAAAACGTTTGAAGAGAGATGGTGACATCCCTATCAAATGTTGTGTGAATGTCTTCACATATAGGTCAAACATAAGTGCTGATTTATGACAGAACACCGGACAAAATCAACATACTTTACTATAATGGGAGAACCCAAATGCTCTTGACGAGAAAAAAAAAATCTCAACCACCCTGTTAAAGTTTTGATGGTCCAATAACTCATATATCTTCATAGATTTTCCATCCCTCTTTCCAACCACAGAGAGATCAAAGAATCACATAGAAACCTTTTGATGGTGAGAGCCCCCTTATACAGTGTTCAGAGTTGCGTCCGATTACGAGAGTGATTGATCATTTAGTGTTCTGATAGAAATGAAATTCCCATAGATAAGGTTGAAATTATCCATAAGCCAAACTTTTTTAAATGGCAGTTTATCCGTAAGCTGGAGTGGTGTAGTCATATTAGGACATTAGTGTGAAATTACTATTATGCCATTTGCCAACTGTGACAATTTGATTGGTTGATCTGTCTGAGTTATGAAATTACTCTTTTTCCCTATGAGGTTATCGCTTGTCACGATATTATTAGAGGGGTAATTTTCCGCTACATCAGATTTCCCCTACTTCCTTGAGTGCAATTATACAGTCGAGGAAGTAGAGTTTGTTTGGAGTGGTTTATTTCTTATTGTGGGATTCAGAATAAGTCTATCTTTGTTTTAAGCACCCGGGTACTAAAGGAGCGAAGAATAAAGATTCAAGTTTGTTTAGGTGGAGATGTAGACTCCAAGGAGACCTACCAGCTTAATGCTTCCTCGGAGTGAGGTAGGTAACGAACTTGGATGATACGGTCTTTAAGTCTAAGGAGATGATACTGAGTTAAACTGCTCAGAGTTTGGTAATAGGTCCGAGGAGATGATACTCAGTCAAAATACTTGGAGTTTTGGAGAATAGGTCCGAGGAGATGACACTAACTCAAATCGCTCGGAGTTTAGAAAATAGGTCCGAAGAGATGACACTCAGTCAAATTGCTCAGAGTTTGGAGAATATATCCGAAGAGATGACACTCAATCAAACTGCTTGAAGTTTTAGAGAATAGGTCATAGGAGATGACACTTAATCAAACTACTTGGAGTTTTAGAGAATAGGTCCCAAGAGATAACATTAAGTCAAACTGCTTGAAGTTTTGAATAATAGGTCAGAGGAGATGACACTAAGTCAAATCACTTAGAGTTTTGGAGAATAGGTTTGAAGGAATGACACTCAGTCAAATTTCTCAGACTTTTGGAGAATAGGTCCGAGGAGATGATATTAAGTCAAACTGCCTGGAGTTTTGGAAAATAGGTCTGAAGAGATAATACTAAGTTAAATTTCTCAGAGTTTGAATAAAAGGTCTGAGAAGATGACACTCAGTCAAATTGCTCGGAGTTTGGAGAATAGGCTTGATGAGATGACACTAAGTCAAATTGCTCAGAGTTTGGAGAATAAGTCTGAAGAGATGGCACTTAGTCAAACTGCTCAGAGTTTTATAGAATAGGTTCGAGGAGATGACACTAAGTCAAATTTCTTAGAACTTTGACGGAGACCTCTGAGGAGAATAACTTGGATCAAATTGCTTGGAGTTTGACGGAGACTTCCGATGAGAATGACTTGGATTAAACTACTTGGAGTTTTGATGGAAACCTCCGAAGAGAATGACTTAGATTAAACTGCTCAGAGTTTGATGTAGAATTCCGAGGAGAATGAATTGGAACTAATTGCTCGGAGTTTGATGGAGACTTCTGAGGAGAATGACTTGGATCAAGCTACTCGGAGTTTTGGTAAAGACATTTGAGGTAAATAACTTAGACCAAATTACTTGGAGTTTGATAGAGACTTTCAAGGAAAATAACTTGGATCAAATTACTCAAAGTTTTGATGGAGACCTCCGAGGAGAATGACTTAGATCAAACTACTCAGAGTTTGATGGAAACATCCAAGGAGAATGACTTGGATCAAACTACTCTGAGTTTGATGGAGACTTTCTGAGGAGAATGACTTGGATCAAACTATTCAGAGTTTTGTTGGAGACCTCCGCGGAGAATGACTTGGATCAAACTGCTCAGAGTTTGATAGAGACTTCCGAGAAGAATGACTTGTATCAAACTACTCGGAGTTTTGATGAAGACCTCTGAGAAAAATGACTTGTCTATTTATTATGTGAAAACAGGTGGGTGTAAAGCCCATTTGAAGAGATGATACTCAGTTAAATTGCTCAGAGTTTTGAAGAATAGGTCCGTGGAGTTAACACTAAGTCAAATTACTCGGAACTTTAATGAAGGCCTCCGAGGAGAATAACTTAGATCAAACTGCTCGAAGATTGATGGAGACTTCCGATGAGAACAACTTGGATCAAACTACTTGGATTTTTAATGGACACCTCGGAGGAGAATGACATAAATCAAACTTCTCAGAGTTTGATGGAGACTTCCGAGAAGAATAACTTGGATCAAACTGTTCTTAGTTTGATGGAGACTTCCGAGGAGAATGAATTGGATCAAACTACTCAGAGTTTTGATAGAGACCCCTAAGGTGAATAACTTAGATTAAATTGCTCGGAGTTTGATGGAGACTTCTGAGGAAAATGACTTAGATCAAACTAATCAAAGTTTTGATGGAGACTTCTAAGGAGAATGACTTAGATCAAACTGCTTAGAGTTTGATGGAAATATTCGAAGAGAATGAATTGGATAAATTACTCTAAGTTTGATGGAGACTTCTGAAGAGAATAACTTGGATCAAACTGCTTAGAGTTCTGTTAGAGACCTCTAAAGAGAACGACTTGGATCAAACTGCTCAGAGTTTGACAGAGACTTCCAAGAAGAATAACTTAGATCAAACTACTCGAAGTTTTGAAACTTCTGAGGAGAATGAGTTGGATCAAACTACTCATAGTTTTGATGGAGACCTCCGAGGAGAATGACTTGGATCAAACAACTTAGAGTTTTGAAATAAACCTCTAAGGTGAATGAATTGGATCAAACTACTCGTAGTTTGATGGAGACCTTCGAGGAGAATGACTTGTCTATTTGCAATGTGAAAACAAGTGGGTGTTATGCCCATTTGATTTTTTATGTGTACTAGCTGGGTCAGGCCTTGTCATTTTGGGGCCCATTGACGTCGGCCATATTTTTTGTCTTTTTAGGGCTCACTGGTTGGGTTAAAATCCTTTGATCTAGAGCTTATTAAATGGGAAACTGCTTTTAGAATGTTTCTTAGAAGTTAATGAGGGTTACACTTTTTCGATTGCTTTGAAAAGACAAAATGTTTTGGAAAGGTGATGTATGTTCTTGATTACGTAAATAAAATGGCATATCCTATCATTTATGTAAAAAAGTTGCACGTATTCTTCATTATTTGAAAGGGTGTCGCTTCGTTACTGCCACTTATAGTTGTAATGATTAATTTCTCCTCGTTTGAATCATTTATAGTTGTGGAGAACTCTTTATAAGGGAGTGGAGGCCTCTCTTACTCTTCACTTCACTCATTTACAAACTAGAAAAACTTTGAGAGCACTCGGAGTCTGAGTGATAGAAAGAGTTCGGAGTATTTAAGAGCAGAGCTTCTCGGAGTTGTAGAACGTTTGGAGTTCTAGAGCATTTGGAGTTTGTGGGAGCAAAGTCCTCGGAGTTTAAAGCCTTGCACTTTTAGTTAGTTCTTTTCTATTTTTTCAATGTCTTTTGGTAATGATAAAAGTAGTAGTACTGATAGGAGTAGGAGTAGCGATGGTAGTAAAAGTAGTAGTAGTGATAGTACAAAAGAGGTTGAGGTAGGTCCTCAATCAGTTCCCGTGCGTTGATACCATATGATGGAGAAGATACTTCATCTTTCTCGGAGGGTAACTATGTTTTAACTAAACTTTGAGAAGAATTGGGCAAGGAGGAAAGAGAGAACCTCATTTTTTGCGCTAACTTAGAGCCAAACAGACTGAAAGAGGAAGAGCTCCAAGTACTTAGTGTCAAGTATAGGATTCTTGAGGAGTATGGACTTAGGAATGCTGAAGTTGTGGATAGAGCCTGTGATGACCTAAGGGAAGAAAAACCTTTTGAATTATGTGTCTACATCCACTTCTTCAAGGCTAGGTTTAGGTTCCCTCTCAATCCTTTTTTCTACATCATGATGCTAAATCATTATGGCATAGTTTTATGTTAGTTGGTGCCCAGCTCCGTGCATCCGATAATGGCTTTCATATACGTCTATACAAAAATGGAGGGGGTAATGAACCTTATCAGTCTTCAAGTACTTGTTTCAAATTAGTAAGCACTCAAAGTATGGTTGGATAGTGATCAGTTCAAGGGACAAAAAAGAGCTATTGAAAAAGAAGCCATTTTCTATCAAAGAGTGGAAAGAGAAATTTTTCTATGTTCAAAGTGATAAGAGCTTTGGAATTCCTCTGAAGTGGGACTTGGACCTTGTGAGGCCCAATAAGAAGCAAAACCTCATGAGGTGTGAGCTGAACATGGTAACTAATATGGTTGGAGGACCCATAGATTTAACTATCTTATATGGCAACAAGGAGCCTTTTAGGCTTGGACTTTCCCCAAAGGGTCCAAGGGAGGACCTTGGTAGAAACCTTTCCACACTTAATAATTGTTTATTTTTCCATTTCTTAGACTTATGTATTTTTCCTCTTTGCAGAGAAGGATTCATTATAGAAAACACATAGGGAAATGAGGAAACAGAAGAATAAGAGAGTTTCTGAGGGTGGTTCGGAGGGTCAACCCTCGAAAAAAAGAAAAGCTATTGATAATCAGCCTCAAGACCCCTTGCTTCAACTGAGATTAAGAGTCCCACTCATTTTCATTCCACTCCTCTTCCTCTTCCTCCGAAGCCACTATTGTCCTCGTCTCCCACTGCTCAACTAGTGCCCCCCGAGGTCTTAAGACCTAACTGGTGCTTGGAGATTATAGATTCAGTCTTCAAGAGCACCAAAATCGTGAGGGAGCACCTAGTTTGAGGCATCCCTCTTCGAGACTTTGTGAGGCTAGCAAAGAGCCCATTGAGACTCTAGCTAAGGTAGTAGAGGACTTGGCTGTAACGACCCATCCCGGGTTGGCCACCCTTGAGATGGTGTCGTCACATTTTGAAATCCCAGCACGACACATATATGCAACAATATAAAAGCATAAATTGAAATTATATATATCTATACATCAATCCTCAACCCTAAATAGAGGAGTTACATTATTAAAATTTCAACTGAAATAATATATACAACATATAATGCATGAATATTTACAAATATTTTTTTTCTTTCCATTAGGCTAAGGATGTGGACTATGAGGCTTACAGATAATCACTCGGTCTGAATCACAGCTCAACAATCTATCGGTCCTGCCTGCTACTTGAAATTATTTAACAATAAGGAGTGAGCTTCACAAGCTCAGTGAATTAAATTTACTAGAAGTATTCAATTTGTATACTTCCAGTCACATCTTATAATTCAATTGTTCAAATAGTCTTCCAATACTCATTCATCTATATCTCATATAATTCGATAATAACATTCTATTATCACTATTAATATCATAATCCTCATCATTTATCAATCTCTTCTTAAGTTAATCATCAAATATACCAATCTTTTTTCTCATATATTTAATCATCTTGAGACTATCAATTCAACCTCATTATTCACCTCATTATGAGGTTCACAACATATAATCAATCACTCTGATAATTCTTATCTTACTGTACTTTCATATTTCTTTCTCATCATATATGTCTCTCTGTGAGACTCATTTATCTATCAATAAATTCACAATCAAGAATGACATTTTAGCATCTCAAGCAATAATAATTAATATTTAAAACAAATACAATGCATGAATTTAAATTATCAGATCATTTCATATTATCATTTGCGAACATCTTCCCACATGTCAACATGTTTTTAGCTTAAACCGGCTACCTTCCCGATTATTTTATTTTCATTTAGACTGGCTGCCTTCCCGGATCTTTTATTTTCAGCTATATTGGCTGCCACAGTTATTTTATTTTCATTTAGATTGGTTGTCTTCCCGATTCTTTTATTTTATGCATATGAACGATAATATGAAATATGCATATGAGCAATAAATAAAACAAGCATACATTGAAGCATTCAATTTAGCTATCCAACTCTTTCTTAAAATTATTATTTTTATCATATTCATTAAATTATCTCCTCATATATCATATCAAATTATCAATCATAACTTGTCGAGAATTTCATTGATCCTTTCATTATATATTTCATCAACTCATTAGTTCATTAATATTACTTCTCATATAATAAATTTTGAACATATCAATTATTCATATAATATCAATCAATCAACTTTCATATATCGTCCAATCATTGTAGTTCAATAATTGATTCAAAAATCATCACTTTTTCATATTTATCTCGATTACTAAAAAATGGACACCTGGACTGTAGCGTGGGAGGATAAAGAGGAAAAAAAAATGGGGGGCCAACATCTGGATCCAGGTGTTGGCTGTCTAACATGAAAAATGTGCATGTTAGACCAGCAAAACGGTGGCAGAAGGGGGGGTTTGTGTATATATATATATATATATATATATATATATATATATATATATATGTGTGTGTGTGTGTGTGTGTGTGTGTGTGTGTGTGTGTGTGTGTATAGTTTTTGTTTTATAGGGTAGAAGGTGTAGAACTCCAGTATGTTGGGAAGAAATTGGAGAAAGAAAGATATTGGGTCTAGAAATGATAGATTTGACTACTGAGAGGATCAAACTGGTTAGAGAGAACCTTAGAGTAGCACAGAATAAACAGAAGGGATATACTGATAATAGAAGACAACCTCTTGAGTTTCAGGTTGGTAACTCGATATTTTGAAGATATATCCGTGGTAGGGTGTATTGAGGTTTAAAAAGAAGAGAAAATTGAGTTCGAGATTTGTGGGGCCATATGAGGTGATTAAGAGAGTTGGACCAGTAGCATACAGATTGGATTTGCCTCTAGAGTTAAAGCAATTACATAATGTGTTTCATGTTTCACTTTTGAGAAAATGTTTACATGATGAATCACATAGTATTCTAAGTCATGCTATACTTCAGGAAAATTTGACCTTTATGAAAGTACTAGTTAGAATTCTAGACAGAAAGGAACAAATCTTGTGTAATAAAGTCATTCCTTTGATTCAAGTATTATGGCAAAACAAAGATGTTGAAGAAATTACTTTGGAGCATGAAGCAAGAATATGGAAAGAGTACCCCCAACTTTTCATGAGTTAGGTAAGGAAATTTCGGGGACGAAATTTTTATAAGGTGGGTAGAATTGTAATACTTGTGTTCTTAAAGTAAGAGTAAAGAAGTAATTTGATAAATATTACATAGAATTAAAATAATATATACGTGAAAGATTTATTATTGAATAAAATAATTCTTTTAAAAAAATGTCCAGGTATTGCAAACGTTTTTGCAATTTAAAAAAAATGGTGCAAACACCTGGAGTCCAGGTGTAACTGCCCAACATGCAAAGAAGTGCATGTTGGATAGCACAAAACGGTGCAAAATGGAGGTGGCGGGGAGATTGTAATATAAATATAGTTTTTGTTCTTGTTTTATTTTTTTTCCTACCAAATCCTGTATGGTTTTCTTATTTCTTCAATTCAAATTACTCTATTTCTTTAAACACTTGGGGACTCAAAGAAAATGTTGAAAGATTGAAATTTTGAAGAGGTTTACGGGAAAATATTAAAGAGATTCGAGAGAAGCTTTAAGAAAAACAAAAGGTAATAATGTGAATTTTTTTTTTTTTAAATTATGTATATATGAAATTACCCAGAATTTGATATAGAAATTTAAAGGGTATGAATTATGAAAAAATTGAAGAATAAATTAAAAATTTTAATATAAATATTATGTCAAGTGTTGAGGATCAACAATCGGGTGAAATTGCTGAAAGGAGCAGGAAAGACAAGGAGGTGATCTACGAGTAGCTTTAAGTGCTACGTGGTGAGTTAGATTTACTTTTAATAATCTAGATAAATATGAAATATAAAGTGATGATATTTGAATTAATTATTGAACTATGATTGAATGAAATATGAAAGTTGGTTGATTGATATTATATAAATAATTGATATGTTAAAAATTTGTTATATGAGAAGTAATATTAATGAAATAATGAGTTGATGAAATATATAATGAAAGGATAAATGAAATTATCGACAAGCTATGATTGATAATTTGATATGATATATGAGGAGAAATTAATGAATATGATAAAAATAATAATTTTGAGAAATAGCTAGATAGCTAAATTGAATGTATGCTTGTTTTATTTATTGCTCATATGCATATTTCATATTATTGTTCATATGCTAAAAATAAAAGAACCGTGAAGGTAGCCAGTTTAAATAAAATAAAATGACCGTGACAGCCGGTATGGCTGAAAATAAAAGAACCGAAAAGGCAGCTGGTCTAAATGAAAATAAAAGAACCGTGATAGCCGGTATAGTTGAAAATAAAATAACCGCGAATGCAGCCAGTCTAAATGAAAATAAAATAACCATGGCAACCAGTATATGCTGAAAATAAAATAACTGGGAAGTCAGCCGGTCTAAATGAAAATAAAAGAACCGTGGCAGTTGGTATAGTTGAAAATAAAAAAACTGGGAAGGCAGTCAGTCTAAATGAAAATAAAAGAACCGAGAAGGCAACCGATCTAAGCTAAAACATGTCGACATGCGGGAAGACGTTCCCAAATGATAATATGAAATGATCTAATAATTTAAACTCATGCATTGCATTTTTTTTTAAATATTGATTATTATTGCTTGAGATGTTAAAATGTCATTCTTGATTGTGAATTTATTGATAGATAAACGAGCCTCACATAGAGACAGATATGATGAGAAAGAAATATGAAAGTATGATTAATCTGAGTGATTGATTATATGCTGTGAACTTCATAACATAGTAAATAATGAGGTTGACTTGATAATCTCAAGATGATTAAATATATGAGAAGAAAGATTGATATATTTGATGATTAACTTAAGAAGAAATTGCTAAATGATAAGGATTACGATATGAGTAGTGATAATAGAATGATATTATCGAATTATATGAGATATAGATGAATGAATATTGGAAGACTATTTGAATAATTGAATTATAAGATGTGACTGGAATTATAAAAATTGAATACTTCAAGTAAATTTAATTCACTTAGCTTGTGAAGCTCACTCCTTGATTACGCCCAAAACATAACGCGGTATTGTAGTACAGCTTTGGGGTGTCGATTCCACAGGGAAACAAACTAATTAAAAAAGAATGTGTAAACCTCAACACAAACGATAAAAGTTAAAGTGACAAAATCTGAATTGTTGATTGTGTGAAAATTGTGTAAATAATTGATGGATAATTAAATAAAGAAACAACAAGGTTCTAGAAATCCTCCCTAGGTTCGTTACCCTAATCCTAACTTTATTCAGTTGTTTTTATCTCGATTGCAAGTTTCACATCCCAAACAGGCAATCGACAAATATTCAATTAAAACGCATGTATAAACCCTAATGTAATTGATATGAATTATTCTTTACTTTCAAGCACACATGACCTAACTTATAAATTATCAAAATACGAAGATATATCTAAATGACAATACCGCAACAATAGACAAATCTATAAAAGAGATCTACCAGACTCAATCACACCCAAAAAAATACACATAAGAAGAGCATGACTAGACTTATATGGAAAAGAATCATGCAATCACCGGACTAGTAAGAAATCTACTAATTAAATTAAAGAATAAAATATAACAATGTTTAATGAAAATAATACCAAACTAAAACTGAATCAAATAAAGGAAAAATAAGAACAACTACACCTAGGGATTCATCTCTTTGCCTTGCTTGGAGACTAGCCGGCCATGGGGCTCATGCGTCCTCAAGTTGCCTCCGGCCTCTCAATGATCATCTCCCCTTAGCGAAAGCTTCGGTGATTCCTCAACTTGCCCTCCAAAAGTACTTCGGATTCCTCCTAAGGGCCCTCTGGATTCACTTTCTGATGATCTCAGATTTTCAGATGGTCCTTAAAGCTGAAGTGGAGTGGGTCCTATATAGGAATACCACGAGTGAAATGTGTTTCCAATCCGATGTGGGATGTGGGATATAGAAATGTGTTTCTAACCGATGTGGGATGTGGGATTTACGCCTTCACATGCCCTTCACGCTGAAATCCCGCACAGCCTGCACAGCCTGACCTTTGTCTACTTAAACTGCCATAACTTTCTCTAGAAAAATCATTTTCATGAACCATAAAATTCTCTAGAAAATAGACTTCTGGATCTTTCTAAGCATATATGGCACATCTCCTGGTTCTTCTTGTATCAATACAGTTTAATTTTCAAAGATGATTGATCTATATGGGCAATTTTGGCAATTTAGTGAAACTCCTTTTCAGTGCGGGCAGCAGCTGTTGCTCTTTTAAGCCCTCCATCTTATCCTTCCGGAAGCATTCCTTCACTCTAGTATGTCTCGAGTCTTTGTGCTTCAAGCAATGATAACTTTTCCTCCTTTTTTGAACTTAAAGTACCTGAAAATGCACCGAAATAGATCAATGATCCAATAAGTTGTTGTGCACTGTTGTGAGTTTTAATTTACTCGCAAGCGCACAAGTCGTTTGCAGTATAGTGTTGTGCAAGTGCGAGGTCGAATCCACAGGGAGTTGTGTTGTGAAGATATAATTTTATCTAAACTAATCTTATCTTAACCTAGTTCCGAATTTTGTATTATATGTTGCAAAAGAAATAAAAGCTGAACTAAGTTGATTTTTTAAAAACTAATAAAAAGACTAAGGTTTCTGAATCCACCCCGCCAAAGTTAAGCATATAACTCAATGTTCTAAAGATAGCCTATCAAAACATTCCATGAATCCATCTATATGACAAAAAACAAAGAATATCCCAATTAAACCAAAAGCATCCAATGTATCCGCTTTAACAAATCACAAAGGAAATCCAATTTAACTGAAAACGATTCGATGTATCCATCAGATGAAACACAAGGAATATCCAACAGAACAATTTAAACTCAATCAATCACAAGATTAACTCAAATAATTGACGGAACATTTATACTAAAAAATGTCAGATTTGTACAAGCAAATCTGAACTACTATGCCAAACAACGGTGAGGCTTCATCTTCAACCTTAGCTGAAGATTCTAGCCACTCATAACTATGAAACTATAATTCATAATAAAAGTGCTAAAAATTTAAACTAAAACAACTAAATAAAAAGAAATAAATAACTTTACATGGGAGAAATTTCACTCACTGATGGGCGGTGCTTCCCTTCGTGGTAGCAAAGCCTTCGGGATCCACCAGAATGCTAGCAGATGTCCATCGGTTAACACCAAAGTGGCCCAGGAATTGTACACTGAATGATGAAGTGGAGTGAGTCTTATATAGGCAAATACCACGAGTGCAATGTGTTTCCAATCCGATGTGGGATGTGGGATATAGAAATGTATTTCCAACCGATGTGGGATGTAGGATTTAAGTCTTCACATGCCCTTCAAAACTTCTGTTCACACTGAAATCCCGCACAGCCTGACCTTTGTCTACTAAAATGGCCATAACTTTCTGTAGAAAAATCATTTTTATGAGCCGTAAAATTCTCCAGAAAATAGACTTCTGGATCTTTCTAAGCATATATGGCTCATATCCTGGTTCTTCTTGAATCAATACAATTTAATTTTCAAAGATGATTGATCTGTACGGTCAATTCTGACAATTTTAGTGAAACTCCTTTCCCAGTACTTGTAAACCTGAAAAACAACGAAAACAACTCAAAGTAACAAAATTCTAAGCTAACAAATGTAAATTAAGTGGCCAAAATATGCAATATTTTTCTCTCATCATGCACAAGTGTTGTGGATGAAACAATAACTAGAAGACTATGGCATGAACTTTAAAGATATTCCAATTCATTGTAATAACACCAGTGCTATCAACTTAACCAAAAATCCTATTCAGCATTCTAGAATCAAACACATAGAAATTAGACGTCATTTCATAAGAGATCATGCTAAAAAAGGTGATATAAGACTAGAATTCATTCCTTTAGAAGATCAAATAGCTGATATTTATACAAAACCATTAAGTGAAGCTAGTTTTTGTAAGATTAGACTGTCAATGGGCTTAATAGACTATGATAAACTGTATGTTTGATTGCATCATCAATCATCATATGCATATTTGAGATCTAGTGAATGAGTATTAAACCATATTTAATATTTCCCTCACTCAAGATGGCATAAATAAACAAATTTTATGCTAAAACTCTAAGCTAGAGCTTTCTTTTAAGGGTCCAATTGACTGGTAAGATAACCCCAGTCGACTAGTAATACACTGTTTTTTCACCCAGTCGACTAATCCAAGTACCCAGTTGACTAGTAGCACAAGACCTTATTTGGAGCCAAATTTTGAATTTCTGGTAACTACCCAGTCGATTGGTATGAATAACCCAATCGACTGGTATATCTCTGCCAGTTTACCCAATCGACTGGTGTCTCGACCAAGTCGACTGATATGACAAAATTTTCCAAATCAGTGAAGAACCCAGTTGACTGGTGCCCTAACCCAATCGACTAGTATCGCAATTCAATAAATAGTTACTTCATTTTTTCAGAGATTTCACGCCATTTTCAAAACCCTGAAGCTTTCTCTATAGAAAATCTCCATTTTCTGTCCAAAATCACACAAAAACACTCCATAGAAACCTTAATCTCATCCCCGATCACCTTCATTTCAACTTTCCACGGTTGAAAGTTTCTTTTTTCCCAAAAATCTCTCAGATCTCCCTAAAAACAACTTTTTCAAAATATCTGAGAAAATCCGGATCAAAACCACCGTTGGAGAACCTCACGCTCCTACAAGGCCACGGTCCAAGAAATCAACGACATCATATGCCAAAGGAAAAAGGATTAGCGGGATTCTCAAGCTAAAAGGCGAGGACTGAGCTCGACGACTCACTCTTCTTGAGTCCAGCCGCCAAATAGAGGTATAATTCCGTCATTCGACACAAAAAGATCATGACAGGTAGATTTGTTGACTTCGATTCTATCCGTCATGCAAATTTTGATATATTACCTCCTTTTGAGGCAGTGTGCTTGACACTACTTGTCAAGATTCACCAAAAGTACTGCCTATACCTGATTCACCAGTTCACAGGCTCTTTGTTTCAGAACTAGTGTGATGTGAGTGGAGTTTGAGGTGAACACTGACCTCCTGGTGAGAATCTTGGGGATCCTAGTGGGAGGGATCCAATAGAGTCTAGACGGATGGTCGGACAACTTCGACTATGAGGAGGCATGTTAGATCATTAGGGGAGACCCTAACTACATCTCTCGGCCTACTACATTTCACACATATAGTGATATGCCTCTCGATTCGAAGTTGTTCAATCTCATCATGAGTTGAACCATTCATCCACGACTTGGAAGTCGGGGCTATCTCTCGAAGATAGACGTCGTATCGATTTGGTGTCTCAAAACTGGACACCACTTCAATATCTACCTCCTACGACTCGCCAACATGATCAACGACGAAGCTAGTGACTCTGGGTGCCTTCCCTATGGGATGCTCATCACCCTCATCCTCCAACTATCCATGCAGTCCAAGTTCCAGAGCTTAGGCTCATCTATTGATTCCATGCACCATGACATCCACTTATTTCGAGACGAATTTGAGTTGCACCGAGAGCACATAGAGGGCTCATTGCTTGAGCTTCGGGATCTTATTCGAGATGGCTCTGATTCTCCCGCTCGCTGAGCTTCCTGTTTTATCCCTTTTTTCTTGTATATATAGCTCTTAGATGATCTTAGCATGAGTATTTACTACCTTATCATACATTTCTGTTATTGTATTCGATCTTTGGCTTCTAGAAGCCTGTGATGTATGGATGCATGTATATATTTGCCTATATTTCAGTTATCTAGCTTATGGTTCATATACTTGCTTTAATTTTAAGCTATATGATTACTTGGTTTAAGTCTTTTGTACTCCGCAATATGCTTTAACTACTTGTGCTAGTGTGAAAACTTTCGGTTATTCCCGAGAAGTCTTCTTAGCTTGGAATAATGCCTAGTTTTCACATACAAGTTTGTTTATGCATTATCTTACTGTCTATAGTATCCATGTTGCTTATTTTTTGAGTTTGAACCCCCTTTTCTGCTGTTTTCAAAACGGGGGAGAAAAATGAGAAAAAGAGAAATATCAATGTAAACTTAAAATAGAGCATAGATTTAGGGCGAACATTGCTCCGAAGACCTTGATGAATATAAGTCTGTTTTACTTTGCTTGGTTGGGTAGTTTATAAACTGCGTTTGAACTGCTTTATAGGTTGGTTTTATCCGAAAAATAGAGGAAACTTTGCCCATTTTTTTTTCTTTCTAAAAACCCAATACTTAGTTTTTAAAATTGTTTTCTCTCATTAGTTTTGTCATCATTAGGGGTGAGCATGGAACCCGGTTGACCTACAAACCTGACCCAAACCGATATAATGGGTTGGGTTGGGTTGGGTTGTGTCTTTTTAGAGATTGGGTTGGGTCGGGTTGAAAATATTTTGAACCCGGTGGGTTGGGTTGGGTCATGGGTTCAAAATTTTCAATCCGACCCAAACCGGTCACCCGATCAAATACATAATCATATATTTTATATTTATTGAATATAAAATAGTGTATAAATAATTATAGTATAATTGTAAAATATATAATCATAAAATGTGTATTCTAATTACTACTAGTGTGTAAAATTACATATAGAAAATACTCCAATGTCCAAACAAGTCTCATATTTTCCAATTACTCAGATTTTAGTTTCAAATATTTACACTAGAAACAAATATTGATTTCGAGTTATGAAATAATTTTCATAGTTATTCTTAAGTATAACTTCAATCATAATAAATTGATGCACAATTAACTTATGGTAACAAAATTTTGATTTTTTGTACCGTTGTAACTATAAAATAAACATAGAAATTAACACTCTAATCTACAAGATTCCAATCGAGATCAATGTATGTAGATAAACTTATATTTCAAAAAAAAATGTATCATAATGTTGATGGAAGAAATGCTGAATGTATGATAAAAACTTAGTCATACCAACTTGCTGGAAGCCTTTCATGCAAACATTATTGAACCATTAAATTTTCCTCTGTGACCTTTTAAGAGCCCCATGTCGCTTCCAAGTGCATTAAAGCATAGTCCAAAAATTAGATTGATTAGTGAGAAAGCACTAGCACGACCAACAAATGTTGACTTACTAAAATACATTATTAGCAACTGTCCAGAAATTTAGATTTCCTTCGTAATTGAATAGTCTTCTAAAGTAAGTTAAATTCATGTCAACTAAAGCAGTTCCAAAAAATTTCTTAGCAGTATCTAAAAAATCAAATTTAGCATTGTTTACAACCATTGTAGTCTATGAGACAATTTTTCTCTTTTTCATGTTATCAAATATTCTTTGTGTTGTCAGGCACACATGTTTTACTTGTAATATAAATAGATTTAGTTTTGGATTTAATAGAATTTTTTTTTGGTTATGTAATATGCATGGTTTAATTATTTAGTAAAAAAATATATCAACCCAGTGAACCAAACCGACCCAAACTGATTAGAATAGGTTGGGTTGGGTTGAGGTTGGATGGGTTCATGGGTTGGGTTGAAATTTTAGGTTAAACCGACCCAAAACGACCCATGCTCACCCCTAGTCATCATAAAAAATGAGGAGATTGATGACCCTTATCTAATTTTAATAATGGCAAAACACTACTCTAATTGTACTAACAGTTTTATCTAAGTATTTAAACGGTAAAAGCTAAACAAAATGCAAGAACTCAACCAGTATCAGACGCCAAGACAAGATAGAAGATATAGAATAGGCATTAAGGTATTGAAACCAACTATAAATCTCTTATGTTCAAGTACGTAACTTGTCTTATGGCTCTTTTTACAAAAGAATTTTGACAAAACTATTAATTCAAATACTTCCAAGTCAAAAACAGTTTTATTACATGAAAAACTAGGTTGAAGGGTAACCCAATCGACTGGGGTAGGGAACAGAATATCCCCAGTCGACTGGCATCTGGGACAGTGAGTTCCCAGTCGACTGGTGCTTAGAACCTAATCAACTGGTATTCTCCCACAGCCTAAAAGTGAGATTTCTCACTTGACCCAGTCGACTGTTAATTCGAAAATATGACCGTTTAAGACGCGGGACTTGAGCATTTAATGCATAAAACCTACCAAGTCAATGTCTAACGGCCATATTGATTCAAGGTTGTATAAACCCACTTCAATGAGCATTTAAAACAAGAAGATAACATATTCAATTCATAAATTTGCTCATTAATTCTCAAAAGCTTTGAAAAATTTATTGTTGAGCTATTCTTCAAGCTTATTCTTGAAAGAGAGATATTGTTCATTTGTAAAAGCATTCATTGCTATCTCTCTACCATTTACTTTATGGCAAATCACATTTATTATAAAGGGAAAAAATTGTAATAACTCTTAGAGTGTTTAGAATTAAACACTTCTTTGTAAACTTCTGTGAGGAAGAGATTAGCTTCCATGAGGAAAGGATTAGCTTCCGAGAGGAAGGGATTGGTTGTAAGGTTTGTACAACACCCGTGAAGTTGTACGACTAAATGTTTTAGTGGATTACTTCAAGGAGGTTCCTTAAAGAGAGTGGATGTAGGGTCGGAAAGAATCTGATATTGTTTGTACTGAGTTTGCACTTTCTTTTCCTTAAACTCTTTTACTTAAAGCACATTACTTGTTTGTATGCTTGTGCATTCAACTGTTTTTTTGATAAACTTGCAAGTAATTAGAAAAGATTTTTAAAAACCCAATTCACCCTCCTCTTGGGTTACAACCCCAGTCTACACTTTCCTAATTGGACTCTACTCCAAAGCACTATATAAAGGGGGCTCTCATAGGTATCAAGACACAATCATACAACTCTCGAGCCTTTTTGTTCTCTGATAGTCAATTCATGAAAATTCGGCTATCAAAAGTCAGCATCGCCACAACAAGGTGTCTCGACATCCTTCTATGCACATGTTAGGGAAATCTCATAGCCAACAGACTATCTAACAGCTAGTGAATGTCAGTCAAATCGGGGGAGAAATTGCCAAGCGATCAGCACGTATGCTTAAAAAATAGTCAAAGAAATCTTTTACCACATGACACATATTCATTGAATAGTGAGATTGTTGGTTATCCTCTAAAGATGCCTTCACCACATGTCTTATAGTCATTGGATACTCATATTTTTATTTTATGTTCAAAGATGATGCATTATCGCTAAATGTCAACTTTTGAATGGTCAATTAATGCGTAATCAACGTCACCTCAGCACCACATCAACGCCAAGTCAGTGCCACGTTAGCAACACTTTAATGTTAAGTCAATGCCACTTACTTCCACGTTAGCCGACTCAAACTAGTTGGTTCAATCAAGTTTGGTCGCTCAGTTCACCACTTTGACTAATCGGCTTAGCTATTTCAGACTCGGTTTCAAATCCAACAAGACCGATTCTTGAGGTTTTATGGTGTGCTTTTTTCAAATCTAGACTCAGAATTTCAAGATTCTGCTTCAACATATGAGTTTCTTCACAAACTATCTATTTTGACTTGTATTTGAATAGTCAGTTCATCCATTTCAAGTTTGGTCTCAAACATGGACAATCGGTCCCTAAGGCTTTTCAGCTTACTCTTTCTAGAACCGGTTTCAAAATTTCAAAATTTGGCTTCCTCAAGCAAGTTTCTTATAAACAGTTAAAGAAAAAAATTGTTATTTCTTCACTGAAAGGCCTCAAACCCATTCCAAACCCAAACAAGAGCTAAAACAACTAGAAAGCATCATGACTGTTGAAAATCAAGTATGATCTTTCCTTCATATATTATCATGTCGATTACACTCTTATAAGCACTATGCCTCTGAGAAAAATTCAAAGATTAAGGCCACCCATGAAAACTATACTGGGAAGCTAAAAATAACTGCGGCTGTAAAAAACCTCAACAAAAAACACTCGATAGGATTTTCATTCAAAACACCAAGTTGAGACCCTCAAAGTCATCATCATTAATGCACTAAATCTGTCAGCCAATGATGCATCAAAGCCATCGTCACTGACGCACCAAAGACATCATCACTGACACACCAAAGCCATCAGCCAATGAATCACCAAAGCCGTCAGTCAATGACGCACCAAAGTCGTCGTCACCAATGCACCAAAGTCATCGTCATCGACGCACCAAAATCGTCAGCCATTGATGCACTGAAAGTTGTAAGCCATTGGCACACTAAAACAATCGTCTACGACACACTAAAGTCATCGTATCTAACGCCCCAAAGTTGTCAGTCATTGATGCACTGAAATCTGTTAGCCATTGACGCATTAAAGTCATTGTCTCTGATGCAACAAGCCCTCATTTATGAGGCACAAGCAAATCCTCAGTTCTTAGGCACAAGCCCTAGCTCTTGAGACATCAAAGATCTAAGTATATCTAGGCTCAAATAGTGGCATAACTGTCAATAAGGGGACTTTTCCCCCTTCGAGGGTCTCTCTCCTTAGAATCATTCTAATGGCTCAAAGACTAACACATTCCCACTCTTAAAGGCCTAGAAAAGCTCTCAAGTCTAAGAAATCCTGAGAAGAATG
Source organism: Bretschneidera sinensis (assembly GCA_023935145.1). Classification (NCBI taxonomy): domain Eukaryota; kingdom Viridiplantae; phylum Streptophyta; class Magnoliopsida; order Brassicales; family Akaniaceae; genus Bretschneidera; species Bretschneidera sinensis. The sequence goes on along the minus strand of CM043703.1, from coordinate 50,067,566 downwards.
CCCCGAGCGTCCATAACCCTCAGCCAAATTTCTCTAAAAAGCCCGAGAATATAGGCCCGAGCGCCTCAGCTACTTAGTCCATTTTCTTCAAGAAAAATCAAAGACAATAGACTAAGCACATCTTTCCCTTATGGCAACAAGCCCGGGTATAAGGCCTCGACTTATACAAAAACGAGAAAATTTGCAAGCACACCGACCACTCTAAAAGATAATTAGAGCCATCCTAAGAGTCTCAAGTAAACAACTCTATTCTTTACCACAATATTATACTACATGCCCCCCCTCATCCAAGGGAAATTCTTGGAGCTTATCCAAATGATGGTAACTCTGGAGGGCAGACCCCTTCTAACCAACACCAAAAGCTAATATGAGGATCTCATCCTCACTTTCAAGGGCCTATCGTCATAGGATACAAAATCCTTAAGTTGAATAGCCAGCACACTCTTATGGGTAAAAAGGACTTGGACAAGTTCAAAAGCCAAAAAAAAAAATTAAAAACAATGCCTCGAGCATTTAACCTTCTTAACCATTTTTCCTCCAAAAGCTTGAGGATAATGCCCCAAGCATTTCACCTCAGTGGCCATTTTTCTCCAAAATCTCGAGGACAATGCCCTGAACATTTTACCTCATCGACCATTTTTGCTCTAAAATTTCGAGGACAACGCCTTAAGAATTTCGCCACTACGACCATTTTTATCTAAAAACCCAAGTACAATGCCCCAAGCATTTCACATACTTAGCCATTTTTCATTCAAAATCTCGAAGATAATGGCCCAAGAATTTTACATCATTGGCCATATTCCCTTTAAAATCCTTAAGTCAATGCCCCGAGCATTTCTAACCCTAAACCATTCTCAATAAGAACTTCAAGAACGCTAGTTGGATACCCGGGTTCCACAAAAAATTCTTAAGTAGAAAGTCTTAGACCCGTTTCAAGCAAGAAAGCCTTGGATCTGCTTTGAGAAAATGAAGCCTCGAACCTGCTCTGAACAAAAGAAGCTTCGAACCCACTCCAAGTAAGAAAGCCTCGGAGTATACCGAAGGAATATGTCGAGCACTTGAGAACGTACTAAATTCAAAAGCCTGAGAAGATTGTCTCGAGCAATTCCCACCCTTGGAACTTTTTCAATAAGAAGCCCGAAAGAATTGCCCTGGGTAATCCTCACTCTTGACACTTTTTCAATTAGAAGCCTAATTGAATTGCCCTGAGCAATCCTCACCCTTAACAATTTTTCAGTCAAAAGCCCGAAGAAAGTGCCCCGAGCACCTCTCACCCTAGCCAATTTTTCCAGCAAAGCCCAAAGAGAATGCACTGAACACTTCTCACCCTCGAAACTTTTTCAATCAAAAGCCCGAGGAGAATGCCCTACGCGCCTTTCACCCTAGGCCATTTTCCAAAAAAAAAAGGCTCAAGGATAATGCCTTAAGCACCTCTCACCCTCGACATTTTTTCAGTTGAAAGCTCGAAGAGAGTACCCCGAGCACCTCTCACCCTTAGCAATTTTTTTAGCAAAAGCCCGAGGAAAGTGCGTCGAGCACCTTTCACCTTTGACACTTTTTCAATCGAAATCCAGAAGAGAGTGCCCCGAGCACCTTTGACCCTCGACCATTTTATCAGTAAAAGCTCGATGAGAGCGTCCTAAGCACTTCTTACCTTCAGTCATTTTTCCAACAGTGTCCCAAAGAGAATGCCTTGAGCACCTCTCACCCTCAGTCATTTTTCCAATAAAAACTTTGAGGGAGGAACCTCGAGCCATTCTTCTCCTCAATATATTTTTCACCAAAACTTCGAAGAGAGAGCCCCGAGCTATTCTTCTCCTCGGTACCCAAAATGCAAAAGGCCTGAGTCAAGAGTCCGAGTTCTCACTGGCCTCGATACCTTGGAGGCCAAAAGATCGAGTCTAGAACCCCGAGCTCATGAAGGGCTTGGTACCTTGGAAGCCAAAGGTCCAAACCCAAAGCCCCGAGCTCTTGAGGGCTTCGGTGCCCTAAAGGCAAAAGTCCGGGCCTAGAGGCACGAGCTCTATACGGCCTCAATACCCTGGAGGCCAAAAGTTTGATCCCGAAGCCCCGGGTTCTTGAGAGCCTCGGTACCCTGGAGGCCAAAAGACCGAGCCCATAGCTTAGAGCTTTTGAAGGCCTCGATACCTAGGAGGCCAAAGGTCTGAGTCTAGAAACCCAAGCTCTTTAGGGCTCGGTACCTTAGAGGCCAAAGGTCCAAGTCCAGAGCCCTGAGCTGTTGAGGGCCTTAGTACCTCAAGTGCTAAGAAGTTGAACCTAGAGTTCCCTATTCCATGCACCCCAAGAACTACTTCCTCAATCACATAACTTCTCTCAAGGAACTAAAAAAACGTATGATTTAAGGAATAATTCTCTAACCAATAAATCCAAGGGCAAATAAGTAATTTTATAAGCCATACATAACAACAAGGCAGATGGTTACACGTGGCAAAAAGGTAAAAGGGTAATCTCTCACTAAAACCATGATCCACAATATCTTTAGTCCTACAAGGACACTATAGTATATGGAAACCCTAATTTTATTAGGATACTAGTTCTATAGGGTACTCATATTTGAAAACCCCAACCCTACTATATAGACACTCTAATATTAATTACTTTCCTAATTGGACTATACTCCAAAGTACTATATAAATGGGGTTCTCACAAGCATCAAGACACAATCACACAACTCTCTAGCCTTTTAATTCTCTGATTATTCTTTTAGATTACTGACTTGAGTGTCAAAGAGTCCCTCCAATGCACTACCCCCGTAGGACCTTTTAGTTTACGTGTTTTCTTGTGCGTGGGGTCTACAAACTTGTACAGTAGATTTTCGGCATAAAAAAAAAGTCACTAAAATATATTAAGAAAAATAATTAATAATCACACTGTTTTATTGGATTAACAAATAGTATTTATCTACTAATTAAATAAGAAAGCTCACTTATTATGTATAAAAAAAATAGAAGTCTAAAAAAAGAACTACTATATTTTAGCCCTGCAAATGACATAAAATATATAATATTAATTTTATTGTAATATATAATCGAGAACATGTAAAATGCTTGACAACATTTTGAAAATCTAAAAGAAAAAACTCATTTAATCATATTAAATATTTTGCAAATGAATTAGTATCAATTTCCTTTTATTTTTCCCCTTATAAAATTAATATAACTTATTGTAAATTAATTTTTTAAATTACATAATGTGCTCTAACTATATGATTTGACAATATTATTTATTTTTGATTTAATACAAATATAAGTTTAATTTTCAATCTAATGATTTTTTCTTTTGATAATTTGTTGGACACTTTAAATCATATGTTCTGACCATGAGCTTCAAATTGAAAGAATTCTTAGTTAGATCGAATCTAATATCATTCGCTCAAAATTATATTAGTAATTTTGAAAATTTTTATCAATAATATTATATTTTGAGTTATATATTTATGTTAACGTTATTAATAAAATTCTCTAAAATTATCGATAAATATTTCAGGCAAGTATAAAGTTTTACGGAATTTCTGACTTTTCGTGGAGGATTAGATCCAGTGATTGGGGTCTATGGCTGACCGATATTGCACACCATCATTTAACTATTGTAATTCTTTTTCCCGGAATCCAAGAATTTTTCCCCAAACCGACTTTGCCCACCTTTTTCCATTTTATTTTTAAACACTTTTCCACCAGCGAATAGAAATGCCTGTTTGAAATGCGTAGGCAGCAAAGTTTTCCTCCGAGGCGTAAATGGAACTCTCCAAACAAAATGTTCTTATCTTCGTCTTTGAAACTACCGAAAGGAATCTCATTCTTCATCTCCTCTTTTATTATAAAACCTCACTATTATAATTATTCTCATTCTACATTCTACATTCTCTTCCTCTTCTGCTAAAACCCTAATAGACCATCTGGAAAGCTTTTTGCCAACGAAACCCACGCTCTTAAACCTTGATTTTGCCTCAAAATTACAATCAGACCACGCAAAACACATTTTAATTACCCTCCAATCAAACCCTAAGTCTGCCATTGAGTTCTTTCGATGGGCCGAGAACTCTCTAGGGTCACCACATAGTGCACAGTCCTGTGCGCTCATTCATGTTTTGCTTCGCCACTGGATGTTTGATGTCGCCACAGAGATATTCGACCAGATGATTGTTCGGTTCAGTAAGGATTTTAGCGTTTTTGGTTCGATTCATGATGGTTTAAAAGATTTTCGTTCGAATCATAGTGTTGTTCATGGGTTCTTGATGGAATTTTATTGTAGGAATAGAATGGTTGATAGGTCTGTTGAGTTGTTTTTGTATATTAGTGAATTGGGTATATTTGTACCGCCTAATTCAGTGAACAGAATATCGAGTTCTTTGGTTGACGAAAATCGTGTTGATATAATTATTGATAACTATGCCAAATTGTGTAAAGCATTGAGAGGACAAAGTTTTAGCGATATGGGTTTGTTATGGATGTGCATATGAAGAACGGTGAGTTTGAAAAGGGGTTGAATTTTCATCAGGCGGTTATTAAGAGGGGTATTCGAGTAGATACTATTGCTTGTAATAAGATTCTTAAGGGTCTTTGTGCATTCTTATAAATGGGATGTGCCAAAATGGTAGAATTGTTGAGGCTTCTGGGTTATTTAGTCAGATTGTTAAACATGGTTTCGAGCCGTTGCTTTTAACTTACAGTAGTATCATTGATGCCTTTTGCAAATCAGGAAATTTGAGGGATGGATTTTGCTTTTATGAGGATATGCTAAAGAAGAGACATAAACCTGAAGTTGTTATTTATAGTGTTAATAAACGGTCTTTGCAAACAAGGGCTGATGGGTGATGCTCTCATATTCTTCTTTCAGGCTGCAAGTAGGGGTGTAGAACCTAATGTCTTTGTTTTTAACTCTTTAACGGATGGTTGGTGTAGTTTGAAGTGTTTGGAGGATGCTCTGAAGGTTTACAATTTAATGGGGATGTACAACATAAAACCTGATGTCCTGACCCACTATGCTTATTAGGGGGACTATTGTGCAAGGGAGATTGGATGAGGCATTGTTGGTTTTCTTCCAAATGCTGAAGAGGGGTTTCAAGCCTGATGTTGTTTCATATTGCACTCTCATTAATGGATTCTGCAAGCAGAAGAATCCAACTGGTGGATTGCAGATTTTTGAGCTTACGCAAAGGAATGGAGTAGTTCCTGATATTGCGATATATAATGTTCTCATCAATATATTTTTCAAGGGATGTCATTTGGAAGATGCATCAGAACTCTTTGGGCAACCTGAGGGAGGACTAGAACCAGATGTCATAACATACAACACAACGATTTGTGGTTATTGTTCTTTGAAACAGTTAGATGAGGCAGTTGGGATTTCTGAGAAGCTGACATGTGGTCATTTTGGACCAAATGCCATCACTTTTACTATATTGATTGATGCTTTCTGTAAAGACAGTAGAATGGATGATGCTATGTTGATGTTCTCCAGAATGTTAGAAATCCTGAGCCCAGTGTTATACATATAGTTGTTTAATTGATGGGTACCTTAAATCTCAAAACATGAAAAATGCATTTGACCTTTATGAGGAGATGCTTGAAAACATTCTCTCTCCAAATATTGTCAGTTAGAGCATCCTCATCGACGGTCTCTGCAAACAAGGATTAATCAACGAAGCATCACTTACCTTTCATTGTGCTATAGACAACATATATTGCCTGATGTAGTTGCATATGCGATTCTGATTCGTGGTTATTGCAAGGTCGGGAGATTAACTGAAGCCATGGTGTTGTATAACCACATGTTGATTAATGTGTCAAGCCAGATGGTTTGCTTCAAAGGACCCTTGTGGAGTATCATCTCCATGATAGCAGGGCAAAAGAGTTATCTGCTTAAAGAACACTAGTTAAGAGGAGATCTTCCATCTCATAGTCCATCGTGACTGGTTATTCATTCTGCACTTTTTTCTAGGTAATTACTACAATGTGCATTACACTTTTGAATTATATTTGTACTTGCTAGATCATACTTGAAACCTTCACTGTACAAAATGTTGAATATAGTCTTGTGTAAGTGTAAATATATTCCTATCAGAAAGAAAAAGAATAAATTTGCATACATTGTTTTTCTTTTCTTTTTTTGTTTCATGCACGTCCAGAAAAAGAAAAGAAATAAATCAGTCTTTGTTACTAACACAAGAATATGAAGGCGGTTAACTAGTTGACTTTGAAGAATTGTAGAATAGGTTGAGCTTGAAAGCTCTCTTTCTTACTTAAAACTTGCATATTCAAAAAAGAATAGGGAAATTGTTGCAGAATAGGAAAGAAAAGATTTATTATTTTGGGTTATTTTTGGGATTATTTTGTAATTGTAATTTCCTGGGAATCAAGTAGGAATATTCTAAGACTTTAGGTTTAGGAAATTAGGGATTTTATTTGGTTTGATTTTGTTTCCTTATTTAGTTAGTAGTACTGTAGTAGTATCTATATTAGAGTACATCTATTAGGTTTTAATCAAACTTGGATTATTGAATAAACTATTGTGTTTGGTCTCCTATCCCTTTATCTCTTTCCCCCCTCTTGTTCTTCTTTTCTCTTTCCCTAGTTCTTCCATCTTTGCCCCCTATTTCCTTAATCTTCTCATTCTCTCTGTTATTCTTCACTCTGATTTCTTGAAGTTGTCTCCCATTTCTCCCCTTCTCCCCTTCTCTCTCTCTCTCTCTCTCTCTCTATTCCTCTTATTCTACTTCCTTGTTTACTTATCCTATATCATAAATTCTCCGAAACTGGCAACTAGGCCATCTTAGGCTAGTCACGGACTTGTGATAAAATACACTTTTAAGATTTTTTTTTTCATAAAACTTGTCTACACATACTTATCCATATATTATGCACCTTGAGAATCCTAATAGGATATTTTTTTGATAAGTGAATAAAATATATAAAAAGAAAAGCACACCAAGGGGGTGCAACCTAAGTACGAGGTTATCTAAAGGAGAGAGACTCAACAAAAGCTACTATATCTAATTCATTTAAAAAAGAATTTCCTGTGACCCAAAAAATGAGGGCATTGAACCACCATTCCTTAATTACATAAAATGTCTCTCAACTTCATCAAAAGCTCTACGATTCCTCTCAATCCAAACTCACCAAAAGATAGAGAGGGGGATCATAGAGTAAGCTTTCTTAGGACGCTTCGATGTCCGAAGCCCACTCCAAGCCCAAAGTTCATCCTTCACGGAGCCGGCGAAAACCCAAGACACACCCAAAACCTTATAAACCATCTTCCAAAGAGCTGTAGTCAAAGAACATTCCAACAAAAGTTGAAACACGGTTTCTCCACAACTTTTGCAAATGAAACACCGATTAACCAACACCCTCCCTCTTTTTTGTAAATTGTCTAAAGTAGGAATCTTCTCCCAAGTGACTTCCCACCCAAAAAACACACTTTCTTCGGGGCACAGGGGCACCAAATAGCTTTTCAAGGGAAATTAGAGGAGCCATCCGAGGAATCTCCATCCACAAGAATCTTATTGAAAGATTTCACCTCAAAGCCTTTACCCTGACTATGCCTCCATCTAACTGCATCCTCCTTAGATAGATCCATCTTATAGGTATATAGATTTTCCAATAAACTTTCCACCCTCTCAACCTCCTAATCTTGAATATTAAGTATCAAAGGAACGTCCCACGAAATAATACCATTAGACACCAAGATACACGACGAAATAAGAGCTTCTTTGTCCCTCACAATTGCGAAAATCTCTGGAAACCGATCTTTAAGAGGAGCGTTCCCAAACCAAGAATCATGCCAAAGCCTAGTTTTCCTCCCATTACCCACCAACACTGAGAGACAAGGACGCAAGTCTTCCCAACCCCTTTTTATCCATTTTCAGACCCCTACACCATAAGCCCCTCTCCATTTTTTTTGTCATCCACCCGCAGGAATCCATCCCAAACTTAGCTTCCACCACCTTTCTCTAGAAGTGATCCCTCTCCCTAAGAAATCTCCATAACCATTTCCCCAAGAGGGCTTTATTGAATAAGGTGAGAGACTTCAAAGCAAGACCCCCTCTTTCCATTGGCTGCTTAACCACTTCCCATCTCACCAAATGATAATTATACTCCTCCCATGTATTACCCAATCTTAGCCACAACACTAGCCATGACACTAGGAATAGGAAATAGAGACATGAAATAAATAGGTAGACTTGAAAGAGTGGTTTTAATGAGAGTGAGTCTTCCTCCTTTAGAGAGAAGGCGATTCTTCCACCCGGTTAACCATTTTTCAAGCCTCTTCACAATTGGATTCCACATGCTTACATCTTTAAACTTGGCTCCAAGAGGGAGATCAAGATAAGTAATGGGAAGAGATCCTACATTGCACCCCAACAGACTAGCGAGAAGAGGACCATTAATGTTTTCACCAAATGGAATTAAATCACTTTTATTAAGATTGACCTTGAGCCCCGAGATCGCCTCAAAATAGAGAAGAATACATCGAAGGTGTAAGATTTGTTTAGAATCCGCTCCACAGAAGATAATTGTGTCATCTGCAAAAAGAAGATGTGACACTAACAAAACTCCCTTCTTTCCCCACCTTGAAGTCACTCAAAAGTCTTGCATCTACCGCCTTCACTAACATTTTGCTTAAAGCCTCCAGAACCAAAATGAACAGAAAATGAGATAAAGGTCACCTTGCTTAAGACCCCTCGAGGCTTTAAAGTAACCAAAAAGACAACCATTAACGATGATCGAAAAGGAGGCCGAAGAAAGACATTTGAATATCCACTTGCAACATTTCTCCCCAAAACCCATTTTCTTCAAGAGGTAAATCACAAAACTCCAACATACATGATCAAAAGCCTTCTCCATGTCAAGCTTGCAAATCACCCCTCCCCCTCCATCTTTTAAGTAAGCATCCACCACTTCATTACCAATCAAAGGGGCATCCAAAATTTGTTTAACCTCTACAAAAGCATTTTAGAAGGGGCTAACCACTTTAGAGATAACTTTCTTTAGCCTACAAGTAAGGACCTTAGAAAGGAGTTTATAAATACACCCCACAAGGCTAATTGGACGAAAATATTTGATGTTGGAAGCTCCCACTTTGGAATAAGGACAATAAAGGTGGAGTTGAGACTATTCACAAATTCACCCGTTAGATAGAACTCTTCAAAGAGACGAAGAATATCCTCTTTAAGGACTTCCCATTTATGCTTAATGAATGCCATGGAAAAGCCATCGGGCCCTGGTGCTTTGTCGCCATCACACTCCTTAAGAGCACAAAGAATCTCCTCCTCCTCAAAAGGGCTCTTCACTTAAATTGCCTCCCACCTATCAATACTAGAGAATTCCAAGCCATCCAAGTTCAGCCTAGAAACGCAAGTCTCCTTGTAGAGAGACTTGTAAAGAGAACAAATAGCTTCCTTTATACTCTCTTTCTCCTCAAACAACGAATCCCCTACCTCAATAGAGGCAATAAAGTTGAGTCTCTTGTAGACATTTGCCATCCGGTGGAAGAATTTAGTGTTCCTGTTGTCCCTCCTTAAGCCAAATTTCCCTAGATTTTTTTCTCCATGAGATGTCTTCCATCGAAATAAGCCTGGACAATTCTTTCTTAAACCTTCTCTCTCTGTCCTTCTCTGAAAGACCCGAAGAGATCTCCTTCTCATCAAGCCCAATCACCTCCCCCATTAACGCATTAATTGAGGAGTTGACATTCCCAAAGGACTCCTTGTTCCATTTTTTAAGCTCCCCTTTCAGATGTTTCAATTTTGAAGCCACCACGAAGCTAGCAAAGCCCCTTACATCTCGACCATGCCACCAACCTCTGATGAGATTCTGAAAACCTTCTACCTTAAGCCAAATGTTCTCAAACCAGAACGGAGTCAGACTTTAATGTAGACCCCCACTTCAAGGGCAATAGGATGATAGTCCGAGTTGGGTCGAGGCAAGAGCTTTTGAACAAGATTAGGAAAAAGAGCTTCCCAATTGTCGGTGATTAAAAACCGATCAATTCTAGAGAAAGAGGGAGATTCTCTAAAATTCAACCAAGTGAAGGACCCTCCCGATAAAGGCAAATCGATGAGCTCCTGTCCCTTAACAAAAGTCAGAAAATCCCTCATAGAGCTATCCTCAAGCGAACACCCAACTCTTTCGAACGGATAAAGGATAACATTGAAATCCCCCGCCACCACCCAAGGGAGATCCCGTCGGGTTATAACATTAGCAAGTTCACCCAGGAAGACCCCTCTAACTACTAGGCATTAGACCATAGACTCCTGTCAACAACCACTCACCACGCAACATGGGTCCCTTAAACACTCAAGAAACTGTGAAGAGCCCCATTTGAAAATCAACTAAATCCAACACTTGTTTATTCCACATAACCACAACACCACCTGAAGCTCCTACTACTGGTAATGCTTTCCAATCACACGACCTAATATCCCAAAGACTTTGAATGATTACATCATTGATTGAGTCCATTTTAGACTCTTAAAGACAGACCATATCTCCTTTCTACAAGAAAACACTTCACAATAGCCCTTTTATTCAAATCATTCAAACCCCTTACATTCCAAGAGATAATTTTCAATTTCATTGATTGACAATGTCACCCATCTCTTCCTCTACCCCCGAGACCACATTGGAACCCCCCTTCTCATAATTAACACCAAATACCAATCTTTTGAGTTCTCGGTTGGTCTCTCCTTTGTGTTTTCTAAGCCCAATGAGCTTTCTACTTTTAGATTTACATTCCTCTAACCTAATTTTCTCTATTTCCTCAAACAATTTAATTGCTTGCTCTTCCACTCCGTCGAGAGAAACCCCCACTAACTTGTGCAATTTCTCAACCCGACTCAAAACCCAATCAGAAGCAATCAAGTTCAGCTTTTCAACATCACTTCCTCATTAACTAGCCAATCATCTTGATGATCAACACACACAACAAGAGCCAAACTGTCATCGTGTCCCCCATCTTCACTGACCTCTAGTCCACTAGTGACCAAAGCGTTTCCAAAAAGTTGTCCCCCATAAACACCCCTATTGAAACCTCTCCCTCCGCTACACTGTTTTCAATCTCCAACCCAAGATGTGTCGAAACCATCTGTTCTAAAATCGAACCCCTTCAGACTCGATAACAGACAAGTAGTCCAGAAAACCCACTGGCATGCATTTCACTGCAACATCCTTCTCTAAACCTAAAGACCCAGAGTGAGAAGAAGAGGAAAAGCCCTCCAATTCCTCAACAAAAAGAACTTGGAAATTATGACGAGGATCAGACATCTCGACACTAGCAAAAACCTCACAAATTGGGTCGCTTAAGGTAGGCGATGACTTTCCAGCAAAGGCTGCCTCAAACCGGTTGACAGATATCCAAGAAAAACCCAAGATTCGATCTCAAAGAGTTCGAGAACAGCATATTCGGCCTGGAATCCGTTCGCCCAGTCCCTACCACCGTCGGACTTGCATCGTTGGTGAGATTTGCTCCGGCTGACGCCATCCTCATTGCCTCTGCCGTCGTCTGGTGACATTTGGTGATTGGCAGCGCAAAGCGGGTTGCTACCCATCTCTACGTGGGCACAAAAGTAGCAACAGCAGGGGCTTTGGAGAAGCAGGCCCACTTGGGCTTTTTAAATTTCCACTTCTTGGAGGCTTTTCTAGAAATTTTCGAGCCAAGCCTATTCTTTTTGAACTCCAACAGCCCAACTGGAGACTTGATAGAGGACTCAAGCCCATAAAAGCGACTCGGCCCAGCATGCGTGTCCCCATAAAAGTAATTGAGTCCCTTCTGGCCCAAATTCTTATCCACAATCAAGGTCTCTCCAACTGGGCCTAAGCCCACTATTTCTTTTCCTTTATCAGAGGCTTTTGAAACGCCATCCAAGCCCACTTTAACTTTATCTGTGCATGGGACAACAAGAGGGGAGTCTAAATTTGAATTTGAAATGCAAGCCAGCAGTCCCCCACTAATCTCCATAGCTTTAGATAGCCTACCTTTGGGCAAGCGTGTGATATCACTCGCCCATCCGCCCTCTCTTCCAGCGACGGCCACGGTTGCTTGGAGCCATTGGAGCTGTTCTTCTAAACACTGACATTCAAACCAAGGCCGCAATGAGGGTAATTTCCTCGAAAAGAAAATCCCCCCCTCTCTTTGCCTTCGATAAAAAAGGATCAGTCCAAGGGCTATCCTCCTTGAGACCTCCAGAGGACGGTTGGGTCTTCTTCTCCGGCAAGAAAGTAGCAGCAACATCTTTAATGGCACCATAAATCCTCCACCAACCCGCTGCTGCAGCTCCTTCAAGAAAGATCACCATACGAGAACTATTTCGAGAGACTTCTGAGAGGCAGAGGAATTTGCCTTGCCTGTGCAACCCCAAGACCCAAGACTTGTTGACCCTCTTGAATCTTCGAAATCAGACCTGACCCCTTTTTTCATACCAAAACTCATACCAAGAGTCCAGCAACCATTCAGTCTCTTGTCTCTTTAAGAAAAGTAAAATCCTCTTGCCAAGACCGTTTTCAGTGATTCTAAGCTGATCACCACCTCTGCTTTCAACAACAAAATTAAAGGACTTTAGCTCCATCTAGAGAAAACGACGAAAACTGGGCATTTCCTAGAAGACTTTACCTCTATACACGACCATTCTTGCGATCAGGGAACCCCTCTGCGCATTTAGAAATCATTGACTTTGCAGCAGCTTGACAATTTTAACAGACACATTCTATAATTTTACCTAATGACATACTGAGAGAGGAGAAGATCATTCAGATTTCTCCAATTCCATTTGACATAATTTCTGTCATACCAGCCATAGCTCCATAATCAGAACACTGTTAACGTAGAGAAGTTATATTACTAAAGTTGACCTCAAGTAAAAATCTGTTCGCCAGACATTCTGAAAATACCGGGATTCACACAACACGCTAATTGTCATATATGAATTCTAGACGTATCAGATTCAGCTAAGGAACCTAAGAAATCTTTTATTTCGAAAGCAAACAACAATTCATGTCACTAATCACTCCACATAAATTTGCACATGAACAAATGTGATTAGTTGTCTACTCGCTCATGATATTTATTATGTGTCCTAGTAGATTTAGATTGTATTTATCTTATCTAATCATTGTATCTTAGCCCTACTAGATTTAGTATTCAGAAGTCTATATATTGGACTGTTGCAATGTATTCTATTCAATTAATAAGGCAGATAATTTTTTTCAGTTTATATTTTTTCATTAAAAAAAAAAAAATCATCAGATACTGTTCATCGGCACAGTCATCTCAGTATTCATCGGTACTATTTTTGGATACTATTCACAAGTAGCAAAGAAAGTTTGATAAATAGTTTCGTACGAAAAAAAGGTGAAAAATAAGCAATAAAAAAAGCCCTCAGCTAAAAAAAATTCCTATGGCTTTAGAAAAATTTTCTTTGGTGACTCAGGCTTAGCAAGGTGGTCGAGCTAATGTGAATAGTAGTAGAAGACATGATTTTAGTGATCTGAGTTGTAATGGTGTAGAGGTGGTCGTGAAATTGGTGGTAATGCTATATTTGTTGGTCGTGGTGGTGATGGTCAAGGTTCAGTTCATCAATGTACTCACTGTAACCGTTATGAGCATACTCGAGAGACATGTTGATATTTAGTTGGTTGTCCACTAGTTGCTAATGGTGTGACTTCTGATTCTGTTAAATGTGATCCTATGTTTTCGGTTTCCAATGAAGAGTATGATGAGTTCTTATAGTATAAGGCAGCCAGCCGAACATCTTCCTCGACTGCCCTTTTCACCTAGAAAGGTACACCAAAAGCTTGTATATCATCTAGTAACTCTTCATCTAGACCTTGAGTCCTTGACTCTGCAGCTACTAATCATTTGTCAGGTACCATTGATGCTTTCTCTAGTTTTTATAACTTTTCGTCTTTGCCAGATATTACTCTTATAGATGGATCTAAAACCTTTGCTAGTGGTATTGGTATTGTGCACCCTGTTTCTTCTATATCTTTGTCATCTGTCCTTTATGTTCAATTTTCTCAGTATAATTTGATATCTGTTAGTCAGCATACAAAATGTCTTAACTGTTTTGTTATCTTTTTTCTTGATTCTGTTCTTATCCAGGATTTGAAAACAAGGAAGAAAATTGGTGGAGGGCAAGAATCGGACGGTTTGTATTACTTTGATCCTATACCATCATCTATTGCTTGCTCGATTTACTTGTCCCCACTTCAGGTACATTTCCGTTTTGATCATCCGTCCTTAGAGAAGATAAAATAGTCAGTTCTTAGTTTAAGTCCAATTTCGTCTTTAGAATGTGAGTCGTGTCAATTGGGTAAGGATCATCTCGTGTTGTTTTCTTCCCCAATTAATAGTCATGTGTCTAGTCTTTTTATGTTTGTATATTATGATATTTGGGTTCCAAGTTGTGTGACTTTCAAACTTGGATTTTAGTATTTTGTTACCTTTGTGGATGATTATTCCAAGCTTACCTGATTTTATTTAATGAAAGATCGTTCTGAGTTGTTTTTTTATTTTTTATGCCTTTTTTATGAGATAAAAACCCAATTTGACTTATCTGTTAAGATTCTCCGTACTAACAATGTGAGTATTTTTCTGAGCCTTTTACAACTTTTATGACTAAGTCTGACATTATTCGTCAGTCATCTTGCTCTCATACATCCCAACAAAATGGGTTGCGGAGCGGAAAAATCGTCATCTTATGAATGCTGCTTGTGCTCTCTTATTTTATATGCATGTCTCCAAATTGTTTTGGAGTAAGGTCGTTATGACTGCATGTTACTTAATTAATCGTATGTCATCCTCTATTTTTTATGGCCAATCGCCCCATTCCATGCTCTTTATTAGAGATACTTCCTTCCACTTACCTCCTCGTGTCTTTTGATCATTTGTTTTGTTCATCAGCTTTGTCCAGGAGTTAACAAACTTGATCCCCACTCTATTAAGTATATTTTCTTACACTATTCTTGTACACAGAAAGGTTATCAGTGTTATAGTCCCTCACTACATAGGTACTTTGTTTGTGCTTATGTTATTACTCCGAGTCTCATTCTATCTCAGATCTGGTTGATTCATTTCCTTGTCCATTACCTGTTCCAATTACCCTTACATAATCAGATCACCCTCCATTAATCTCTTCGTCGTCTGCTCTTCCGTTGCAAGTTTACTCCTGTCGTTCGCGACCTTCCACCTCTGTTGCTCCACCAATTACTCCCTTGTTGACAAATCTCGATCTTCCTTCATCTTCGGAGGATGATCGTCCTATTGCCCTTCGTAAAGGTAAACGTTTATGTTATACGCATCTAATTGCTAATTTTGTGTCTTATGATTATTTATTTCCTTCATATGCTTCGTTTGTTGCTTCGATCTCTTCTATCTTTATTTCCAAGTTTATTACAAAAGCTGTCTCATCCTGGGTGGAAATGAGCTATTGATGAAGAGATAGATGCCTTGAATACTAATAATACATAGGACTTGGTTTCTCTACCATATGGAAAATTTGTTGTTGGGTCTATACTGTGAAGGTTCATCCTGATGGTACTATTAACAAATTAAAAGCTCGCCTAGTAGCAAAAAGGTATACATAGGTATACGGTATTAACTATGCTGAGACATTCTTTCCAGTGGCTAAGATTATATCTGTTCGTGTGTTTGTCTCTTTAGTAGCTACTTTTTATTGGCCCTTACAT
This sequence comes from Bretschneidera sinensis, assembly GCA_023935145.1. NCBI lineage: Eukaryota > Viridiplantae > Streptophyta > Magnoliopsida > Brassicales > Akaniaceae > Bretschneidera > Bretschneidera sinensis. The sequence continues at coordinate 50,051,865 of CM043703.1, read as the reverse complement.
CAATTGGATGTGAAAAATACATTTTTAAATGGTGATTTGTAAGAAGAATTATACATGGAGCAACCACCCGGATTTATTGCTCAGTGGGAGTCTGGGTTAGTATGTCGATTAAAGAAGTTTCTATATGGATTGAAACAATCTCCTTGAGCGTGGTTTGGTCGGTTCAGTGAAATAGTGATTAATTTTGGTATTAGCAGATGTGGTGTAGATCATTCTGTATCTTATAAACATAATGTGGCAGGTAGGATATTGTTGATTTTATATGTAGATGATGTTGTGATCACGTGAGATGACAAAGAAAGAATTCTAGCACTTGAACAATTATTGAGTATCAAATTTCAGACAAAGGATTTAGGACAATTGAGATACTTCTTGTGTATTGAGGTTGTTAGATCTCATCATGGTGTTTTTCTTTATCTCAGCGTAAATATGTTTTTGATTTGTTGACTGATACTGGAATGTTAAGCTTACAGATAGTCCTATGGATCCTAATACAAAACTTCTTGTTGATAAAGATGACTTATTATTTGATCTAGGGCAATATAGGTGTTTGGTTGAAAAATTGAATTACTTGACTATTACTAGGCCAGATATTTCATTTGCAACTAGTGTGGTTAGTTAATTTCTCGATGCTCCACGAACTAGTCATTAGGATGATGTTGTTCGAATTTTAAGATATCTTAAGAGTGTTCCTGGTCGTGGTTTATTTTATCAAAATCATGGTCATACTTAAATTGAAGGTTATACTGATGCAGATTGGGCCGACTCTCCATCTAATAGAAGGTCCACTACTGGAGATTGTGTATTTGTTGGAGGTAATTTGGTATCATGGAAAAGTAAGAAGCAAACTGTGGTGTCTAGATTGAGTGCTGAGTTCGAATATAGAGCAATGACGCATACTACATGTGAGATGGTTTGGCTAAAACAGTTGTTAGCAGAACTTAGAATTAACCAGTCAAGTCCTATGAGCTTGGTGTGTGACAATCAAGTAGCTATTTATATTGCAAATTATCTAGTATTTCATGAGAGAATTAAACATATTGAAGTTGATTGTATGTTGTTCGAGAAAAACGTCTACAAAATGTGATCAATACCAGACATGTGAAGTCAACAGATCAATTAGCAGATTTATTTACTAAATCATTGGATGGCTCTCGAGTTCGATATATTTGTAAGAAGTTGAGTGCATATGATATCTATGCTTCAACTTGAGGGGGAGTGTTGAGAATCCTAATAGGATTCTTATTATGTGTCATAGTAGGTCTAGATTATATATATCTTATCTAATCATTTTATCCTAGTCTTACTAGATTTAGTATTCATAAGTCTATATATTGGATTGTTGCATTGTATTCTATTCAATTAATAAGGTAGATAATTTCTTTCGGTTCTTATTCTGTCAACAATGCATAGAAATGGTAATGTAACTGCTGGAGTGTTTGGTTTGCTTTTCAACCCACTTCTCTTTCTATTGGAAATACGAAATTTACAAGAAAAAGAAGAAAAACTTTTGTTTCTTTAATATTCCTACATGAACTGTATATACACACACACACAATTGGTCTCTAGCCTATAGAACGAGTTCATAAAACTTTGTTGGTTCTATTAACATGATCGTGATCCTAGGAATGAACCAATAGAAAAGAATGACACTGTACAAGTAGAAAGTACTAGAAGAACATCCAAAAGATCCAAAATGGCTTAGATGGAAACAAAGGAAAGGATATTAATGCCAGAACTTGAAAGAGAATAAGCCAGAATGATGCATTGCAGAACCATTTAGTAGTTGGTATCAAGGCTTACTTGAGTTGAGTAACATCTTTGAACATATTAGCTGCTGCACTGTATGTATTACCAGATCAGTGAGTATCTAATTTTCTGCCTGTCCATTAGATTGTGGATTTTTTGAGTGCAAATTTAATTCACATTTCAAGTCTTCACAATTTCATTCTTATCCATCAACTTTAGTGATGCAAAGAGCGCATCATTATCAGCCTGAAATAGAATTTGAAAAACATGTAAATTTGTCTAAGGCCGGTGGTTAATATGAGCTTTTCAAAAGCTGTACCATTGCAAATTTTGGCATTCCTACCAGAAGGTCTTTGATAGAGTGGTGAGCCTTTTGGTATCAGCAAACTTTCTGGAGATGGAGAAATTTTTGCTTGATCACAAAAAATATATGTGAGATGTAATAATAACAGCCTCTTTGGTATTGTGGTCATTTTGTTCAGGGACTTTGGGCTCTTGTTCAGTTGTATCTATCTATAAGGTGTATTGGATAATAGTAATAAGATCCATACGCACACTCATAGAGATTGAAATGGATGGAATATGTAAAAGCCTATAGAATTTTAACCCCATATAGAATCTAATTCTAACTTCTCTTTTGCATGGCCGAGTTCATCTGGATATTGTTGTAGGGAAAAAAGTTATGAGATAATTCTTTTGTCAAAGAGGATATCTTATCATATTCACTAGGCTGAATGCATTCTTTTGTGTTCCTGTTGGAGTGGAGAAAGCTGAATCTTTTCTCTAGGTATATTTTAGCCATACGCATCTTCACCTCTATTTCTGATTGTCAAGTTGATGGTACTTTGCGATGTATCTTCTTCTTAAATATTCAACAGTAGAAGCTGTATTTTGGTTCTAACCCCACCATGTATTTGGTTGCAATGAAGAACGTGGTTGTTATCTGAAGTTGCATAAGGTGGTCGTCATTTGGAGAGGGGAGTGCTAGTGATTGTGTTTGATTTAATGCATCCGTGTTTAATTTCGGTGGTCCTTAATTCTTGACTTATGCTCAAAAGTTGGTCTGGCCTAGGGGTGGTCGGCACGGCTCACTGTCATATGGCATGTTGTGCTTGGCACGGCCCAAGTGGATAAGGCCGTGTTGGGCTTAACTTTTGAAACCCATGACACGACATGAAAAAATGGCATGACGTGGTTTGGCACGACACGAGATCTGGTTCGGCACAGCACGGCACGAGATCCGGTTCGGCACAGCACGGCACGAGGCACGACTCATAATATCTAATGAAATTCAAAATTACATATAATTTGATACTATTAGAATGATGAGTCAAGAAAAATTAGATGGTGATAAATTTGATATTTTAGGATTGTGGAAGAAAAATAAATGTTATTATCCTATTCTTAACATAATGGCACGTGATCTACTAATTGTTCAAGTGTTTACCAGCACTGGAACAAGCTTTTTGTGCAGATTTTAAAATTTTGATGAATTGCGATTAAGACTATTACTGAAAACGTTGCGAATGCTAGTATGCACAAAGGATTGGCTAGATGCAAAAGATCGTACATGCAACATCTTAAAGAAAGATCAATATAACGGATTGAGTGATAATTGAAGAGATCAATAATAAAAAAAAATTTGTAACTCCTGACTCGTAAGAGTATAAATTGTGAAAGGCAAAAAAAAATAAATTTTAAGTCATTTTATTTTCTTTATTATTTTATATGTTGTTTTTGTAAGTTTTTTATTTGGACGATTTTTGGAACTTGTAATGTTTAAGTTATTTGTTTATATTTTTGTTTTTGTTCAAATTATAAGTTATTTGTAATATTTAAGTTTATCAATAAAATGATTGTTTTTTTATACAATTAATAAGCATTCAACTCAATATTTAAAAGTTTTTTTTTACTACTTTCAACAAAAAAAAAAAATCAATATATAATCCATGGACCGGCACGGCACGACCTAATAGCCATGCGGGTCTTGGGCCGTGTCGGACCTGTATTCTTAAAATTGGTATGACATAACACGAAATAGAGGAAGACATGATATGAAGGTACATTGAGCTCTCTTGTGTGGGTCGTAGATCGACAAGGCACTATCCATTGCCACCCTAGTCTTGCCGATGCTGTGCAATCGTTCAGTCATTTCTGCCATTCATATTTGTCCCTTCAAATGATATGCTTTGAAATATTACTTGGTGTTCATGAATACTCAGGAATTCCTCGGCAGTTAGCATTTATGGTGGACTTGCTAGGACGTATGGATGAACATAATGATTAACGTGAAAACATTTAAATTTATATTTAAACCCACAAATTTTTTATTTCTATTGTGTGCGTTTTTTTGTGTGTATGTTTTGTGATCGAAGCATGTATTTTTTCTTCTTCAAAAGAACACAACTAGTGTACGGCATAGGGAAATGAATACTATCAACTTTTTCTGACCTGTGGGAGGATTTACATAATAAAAAATCTATGATTGTCAGTTTGTCATTGTGAAGTTTAATTTTATTTATTTGATAGTATTTAGGTGTATTTTTATTTCATTCGCTTAATGTATTTACACTTCCGAGTATTTAACTCATCTTCTGTCTCTCTTGCAGAAATGAGACATCTAGCAACAATTTAAAGGTCGATTTGAATGTTTCTTATATCTAAAAGGAAGAATTTGCTCATAGCCTCACGGGTATCTTCCTCATATAGGTGAAATTTTTTTAACAGTTCTTACTTTCAACGTTTGTGGTTTCTAGTTGGAAAGAAGTTTTTTTTTTTTTTTGGTACACCGAGGTTTTTGGGTGATACACGTTGCAGCAGGAGCTTCAGGTAATTTGTCTGGCATGTAAGCCTTAAGGTCACATGAGTTGGATTTTATGTTTAATAATTCTCACTTTCCCTGGTAGAGAGGATTTCTTAGTCGGTTTGGATCTAAACCCCATTGGTTTAGACCAATTGAAAATTCTACTGATAATCTTAAAGAATTTTACTGGTAATGTTAATTTTTGGATCCACACATATATTGACGTTATCAATAAAACTCTTCAATATTACCAGTGAAGTTCCAACCAGTCTAAACTATTGGGTTTAAACCCGAACTAACCAAGAAATTTTGCCTTTTTCTACCTATGACTTTGATCTTTCTCAGATCACTTTTGTTTCCATCATTAATTTTGCAGATCCTTGGTTTGATGAATTTTGCATTATCTCACTTAGTAAATATCTTAGAACTGAGCTGCCTAGAGTTGGTGCATATTTCACGTCTGTAGGCCCTGTACACATTTTGGGTCTGGGTTTTTTACTTGATGGTTTGGGTTTGGGCCAATGAATTACCGTGATTATGCAGCATGATGGAAGCTCTAATTAGGACGTTTTAAGTTGCTTATAAATACTCTCAATGTACTGAGCGCATATTGTAACGAGAGATTTAGGAAGCTAATTATAGTGAAACTTCTGGCAGGATGTAGCCTTATTCTGGGGTAAACCTGGATATATTGTGTCTTATTATTTTCTTTTTGTTTATTATTCGTTTGATTGACAGGTCTCAAATCCTTCATTTGGTATCAAAGCCTTGTGTTTGAGGATTAACGATTAGAGATGTCGATTAGATCACGGATTGAAATCGAAAAGTTCATAGGGAAGAGCTTCGACTTGTAGAAACTGAAGATGGAGTATTTACTAGTGGACAGAGACCTATGGATGGTAATAGTCGCTGAGAAGCTGAAGAGTACAACGAGTATGACGGCAATGTCCACAGCAGAGGCGGCATCGCTAATGGTGGTTTCAGCATCATCTTCAGCAGCGATCATGGAGTGGGAGAAGCTCGATTAGAAGGCACAAAGTCTGATTCGATTATGCCTGGCTGATTTTTTCCTGATAAATGTTTCTAGAGAAAAGATTGCGAAAGAACTCTAGAGGAAGCTGAAAAGCATTTATCAGAGTAAATATCTGGTAAACAAACTGTTTCTGTGGAAGAAATTGTACAACCTTCGGATGGTTGAGGGAGATTCTTTCTCTGTTCATCTACATGAGTTCAACACTTTGATAGGTTAAATATTGTCTATTAATGTTGATGTGACGGATGAGGATAAGACTATTACACTGCTCTGTTCACTGCTTGATTCATGGGATAACTTGATAATTGCGATTGGTAGTGGTACGATTGATCTGACCTTTGAGAGTGTGGTGACGACTTTATTATCTGAGGAGATAAGGTGGCAGGGTGCAGAGAACTCGTCGAAAGAGGCCTTATCTGTGAGAGGGAGAACCTATAATAGAGACTACAAGAGGTCTAGCGATAAACCCAAGTCCAAGGAAAAATCGAAAAGTAGGGATAAATCTGAGTTGAAGTGTTGGAAGTGAAAGAAGCCCGAGCATTTGAAGGATTGCAAAAGTAAAAGTGTGAACCTTGAAAAACGGACAAGCGAAATATCAACTTCAAGAAACAAGAACCAGGATGATGATACTGGTGACTTATATATAACGTCCTGTTTGGCTCAATCAGATCAAAGTGTTTGGATAATTGACACAGGTGTATCCTTTCACATGAAACCTTATAAAGACTGGTTTCGTGAGTATGAAACCTTAGATGAGGGAAACGTGTTATTGGGAGATAATTCTTTGGTGAAAATTATTGGTCATGCAAACGTGAAGTTAAAGATGAATGATGGGATGGTCAGGATACTTTCAGGTGTGATGCATATTCTGGGTCTCAGTAAGAACCTAATGTTAGTCAGCAAGATGTCGGATAGGGGAGTGAATTTCAGCTGTGACAAAAATTCATGCAAGATGACTCGTGGATCGCTAGTAATCGCATGAGGTGTTCGGTATGGTATGTTGTACAAGTTGCTAGGAAGTACAATACAAAGTCAGTGTAGTCGAGGTTTTATCTTTGAGGAGGCGACTGGTGATAAGGCGAAGTCCTCTATGTTGTGGCATTAGAGGCTTGGATATATCAGTGAAAATCGACTATCTACTTTATCGTCGAAGCAGATGGTGAAGGGAGTCCTAGATTGCTCCACGGAATTCGATTTCTATGAGCATTGTCTACATGGCAAGCAGAATCGTGTGAGCTTTAAATTTGTTGGCATGAGGGCGAAGGATATTTTGGATTTGATACACAGTGATGTGTTTGGGCCAATTTCGGTCCAATCTCTTGTAAAATCAAGGCATTATGTCTCTTTCATTGATGATTTTTCAAGGGATGCATGAATATACTTCATTAAGAGTAAAGTTGAAGTATTTGATAAGTTCCGTGAGTTTAAAGCATTGGTAGAGAATCAGATAGAAAGAAAGATAAAGGTGCTAAAAGCAAATAATGGATGAGAATTTTGCTTAGACAAGTTTGAGCAATTCTGTGTGTCAAGCAGCATTGCAAGATAGAAAACAACTCCATATACACCTCCATAGAATGGGGTGGCCGAGAGACTCAATCGGTCACTTATAGAGAAATCGAGGAGTATGCTGAGTTGTGCAAGCTTGGAGCCAGAGTTCTCGGAAGAGTCAGCAGCTACGACATGTTATCTGAAGAATAAGTCACCTACATCAGCTTTGTAGGATCAGACACCGTTTGAGGTACTATTTGGGAAGAAGCCGAGTTTGGCTCATGTTAGGGTGTTTGGGTGTGATGCTTATATGCATGTGCCAAAAGAAATGAAGAACAAACTTGACAGCAAATCAGTGATGTGCATTTTCATTGGTTATAATGATGGGGTCAAGAGGTACAAGCTATGGAATCCAGAAAATAGTAGTACAGTTTTCAATAGAGATGTACAAGCCTTGGTGTTTAGAGAAACACCAAGGGATGTGGCGGTTGTCCAAGATATATCGGGACAACCAAAGCAGGTTCAAATTGATCTTAGCTCGAGAGATAGAGAGTGGAAGACTACCCAACGGACTGCATCAGATATTTTAGATTCTGAGTCAGTTAGGTTTGAGCACGATATTCATGTTTCTGATGTGGAGGATTAGGATTAAGACGCTGGTTTGGGGACGAAGACCATGCTGGTCATGAGGAGATCCACATGAGTTAGGAGGCCACCCATCAAGTATTCTCTTAGTGCTTGTAGTGCATTACATGCTTTAAATATTACTAGTGATGATCCTAGCACAGTGAAAGAGGCGAGGACCTCGGAGGAAGCAAATCTGTGAGAGGATGTTATAAACGAGGAGATGCAGGCACTGGACAGGAATGAAATATGAAGTCTTGTGAAATTGCTTAGAGATAGGAAGACAATTGGGTGCAAATGGCTTTTTAAGAAGAAAACAAATGCAGATGAAATGGTAGAAAAATACTAGGTGCGTTTGGTTGCAAAGGGGTACTCGTAAATAGAGGGAATTGACTATGGTGAGATATTTTCCCCGATAGTAAAGTTGACATCTATTAGATTTGTCCTATCCATGGCAACTGTTTATGATATAGAGGTCGAGCAATTAGATGTGAATACAACTTTCCATCATGGGGACTTAGAGGGGGAAATTTACATGAAACAACTTGAAGGCTTTGTGAGCAAAGACAAGGAAGAGATGGTTTGTAAATTGAAGAAGTCGTTGTACGGACTAAAGCAGTCACCGCGAATGTGGTACCAGAAGTTTGACACATATGTCATTCAGCTTGGGTTCACTCGCAGCTATTTTGATCATTGCGTCTATTTGAAAAAGGTTAAGGGTTGAATTTGTCATTTTAACCTTGTACATTGATGATATGTTGTTGATTGGAAATAGTAAGAAGATGATTAGCACTATGAAGGCATCATTGGAAAGACAGTTTGATGTGAAAGGCTTTGTGCCAACAAACTTTATCTTGGGCATGCAGATAAAGAGAGATCGTGAAAAGAGAAAACTGTGGCTAAGTCAGAAGAAGTATATTGAATAAATGTTAAAGAAATTTAACATATTTGACAGCAAGCCGGTAGGGACTCCCATGCCTTTGGGAACCAAGTTATTTGTGAAACAGTGTCCGAAGATAGAGAAAGAAACTGAAGAGATGGCTCACATTTCATATGCTATTGCGGTTGGAAAATTGATGTACGCCATAGTGTGTACGAGACCAGATATTGCCTAAGCAGTGAGAGTATTGATCAGATATATGTCTAATCTTGGGAAAGAGCATTGGACTACAATCAAGAGAGTTCTTAGATATCTTCGTTGTATGTCAGAGTTTGCATTGTGTTATGGAGGTGAAAAGAATCTTGATATTGTAGGATCGGTTGATGCTGATTGGGGAAGAGATATTGACTACAAGAGGTTTATAAACGGATATGTGCTCAATCTGTTTGGTGGGGCGGTGAGTTGGATGAGCAAAAGGCAAAGTGTTGTTTCTCTTTCATCCACAGAAGCAGAGTTTATGGCGATGACTCATGCTGGAAAGGAAATGATTTGGCTTCAAAGGTTATGTGTTGAGCTTGGGTTTAAACAAGGAGCAGTGAAGGTGAAATGTGACAATTAAGGCGTTGTATTCTTAGCAAAGAATCATGCATTTCATTCACGGACAAAACACATTGATATCCAATATTACTTCATCAGGGAAAGATTGAAGAGAAGGTGATAATCTTTGAGAAAGTCGATGTAGTAGTGAAAAACACAGATTTCTTGACTAAGGCAGTTAGTCTGGTGAAGTTTAAGTGGTATGCTACTGAGATGGGCTTGAAGAAACAGAGTTCTAAAAATTTTTTCCATGTGTGTGAAGTATTTACCAAGTGAGAGATCTGTCATTTACATTTATCTTTCAATAGAATATTCTAATATTACGATGAACAAATTAGATAAATCAGTTGAACCAATGAGTCTACCTTCCAGGCTCTGACAGGTTCTTACTGGACAAATTGATCCTCAAACATGCTAGGAATTGCTCGACTCCAAGAGTATCTTCAAGGTTTCTCAAGTTGGTCGAACCGGATAAATCTCACTCACTAAATCTTTTTTGGACAAAAAGTGGTGGTTTGTTTTATTTGAAGTTATCAACTCTCTCCTTCTTGGTGCTATGACATTTTTTTTCATACCATCAATTTATATATACTATTAGAACCTGAATATGTAGTTAAAAAATGAAAAGCATGTGCTATGATATTGTATTTTAAATTTTTGAAGTATAAAATAAAAAAAATAGTATTATTGGCATTCCAAAAATTGTCATTGACACTCTTTTTGTTCGTTTCTTATAATGTCTTTAATTGAAGTTAGATATTTTTGAAAATACAATTTAATTAGAGTGATTATTGTAAGTTTAAGTACTAAACAGGAGAAGTGCCAATAGCCAAAAATGCCAATGACATCACCCTAAAATGAAAATAATGAAAAAATATCTGCATGCATATTTTCTTTCATCATGTGTTTGAAATTTTTTTTTATTCGTTCGTTCATAAAAACATTTAGTGTCAAAGTTAGGCCTGCCTGTTTTTCCAGTGGCATATCCCTCTTGCAGGACAAACGGCTCCTAAAAGGTACGGTTCTTGCATGAATGATAGGTATGTCTTCTGGTAAAAGGGATTAACAACAAATCTAATTTAGAAAACTATCCAAAATACTAGCCATATTACTTTTATTATACTTTTATGTTACATAATTATTTATTGAATCAATTGTGAAATTTGAAAATGTTATACTAATAAATGAAAATAAAATTTTATATTTAATTTTTTTAAATAACATGAAAATTATTTACTCTAGTTGCAAACTTTATATTCTCTGGGTTTGTGAAAATTTTTAAATTACCATTTTTTTAAAAAAATTTACTTTAAAGTTCTCAAAATAATTGAACTTTTAAAGGAATTTTATCTTAATTTGTCATTATAAGTAATAATTTTTAATTTAAATTAATATTGAATTATTTATGCAGTTCGACTATTTGATCCACTGGTTGGATGATTGACTCACTAACTCATTATATTGATCGAGTCGATGTCCGCTCCGTGTATAATAACTATGGGTGGAGACAAGTTGTGAAGTTAATGATAGAGTAGTGATAGAGAGCCAACCTTTTGGTCATCTTTTTTTTTCTCGCTTATACGTTAAGATGTTTGAATAATAATTATGAAAAGCTCGAGTAACGGACAAGGACAAAAGCGAAAGTTTCAATTTACCTATGCGACGTGATGATTTTTCATTCACCAAGCTCGCTGATGGACAAAAAACTGGACAAAAGTGTTCCAATCTTTACTCGTGGAGGATAATATAGCAAGTTGGCTTGGAAGGGTAATTCAGGCCTGCAAGATTTACTTCAAGAATTTTCATTTTCGTCTTTCAATTTTGTCTGCTGGGAGATCAAATTTCTTCAAGGGGAAAGGCTCTGACTTGCAAAGTAATTGTAGTATTGTAAAATTTTCTTAGATAATCTTGGCTTGTAGTTCATTTTTGTTGTCTGGATCAGTGTTTTAAAAAACATTTTTGGGGAGCGCCCAAAGACGAAATCCGGATAAAAAGTCCAAGGGCGTAATTGTTGGGACGCTTGTCTCGTTGGGCGTTCGCCTTTTTGGGTTGAGCGTTTGAGGTGACCAGGGGCGTCTGAGTGTACGCCCAGTGATAATTTTTTTTCTGCATTCAGCACTGTTGCGGCTTTCATCCAGATCTGCTGATCTACCAAGGGATAAGGTTAAAAGAGAAAAAGAAGATAAAACCAAGGAACATCAACAGAAATATTTGTACATGCTTAGACAGAAAGAGAGATTTCCGAACAAATATGATATGTCAGCTACACCTCATGCAAAAATATAGATCAAAGCAGGGAAAGGTAAGAACAGAAGGAAATTACTAGAATGGGAGGTCTGGGAAAGAACCTGACTACACCCAATCAAGGGCTTCTTTCCTCTTTTCTTTCCGAACCACCATCTCCACAAACTTCCTCTAAGTCCAATCTCCTTCTCCCTTTCTCTCTGTCGCTATTGTGTTTGCGACTTTGTTCTGATGCCATTCACTCGCTTTTGTAGGCAGAGATACTTAAGCTATGGAGTATTAAATGTGGAGATAATTGTTTGGTAAGGGAAAGTCAAGATATATTTATGGGAAGGAAGAGCTGGTGGAATCTTATTCACTGCAATAAAGTAATCAAAGAGAAACTGACAAACATAATTGATAAGAAATCTCAAAAGATTTGGATTGGATTAAACATGAAATATATATTTAGTTTATTCTTTTATGTAAAATAATATAGTAAATAATAAAAATGTGTAATGATGTGGAAGAATCTTATGTGGTAAAAAAATCATAAAGAATAAATTTATAATCCTTCAATATTAATAGACATGGGCAGCAATTAAAAGTAAAAAAAATCAAAAATAAAAAAAAATTTATTGATGAAATGTGAGATGTATGTGAAATATTTTGATAAATATTCATTCATAAGTCTTAAGTTAGTAAAATTTATATATAATTAATTAATTTATATTATTTTAATTTTTTAATATTTTTATAATTTAATTAATATTATTTTATTCAAAACGCCAAAACGTTTCAAAAGGCTTACGCCCCAACGCTTCGAGGCTTACGCTTCGCCTCATTGAGGCAAAACGCCTCGCCCAACGCCCTCGCCTCTGAAAACACTGGTCTGGATTAAAATATTGCACCGGCCAATTTTTTTTGTTCCTTTTTCTTTTATGTATTCGAGATTATCTGGATGGTTGACACCAAGAATCTGCATAGCGCCACAAAGTTGTTGGATTGAGCTTTTTTTATCGCTTTTAAATTGAAATGGAGTCAAATTCAAAATGAAATCTAATGTCATATCATTAAATAAAGAAAATATAAATTCAAGTTTACCATGGTGAAATTCACCATAAACTTAACATTCATTTCATTTTTTAAATAGAGATGATCTAAATTTAAAGTTGTGAATTTGATTTAAAGTTGATTATTCTTTATGAGTAGAGACATACCATGTGGATGAGCTTATCTTTGGAGCCATAGGCTTTGTTTGTTTGCACTTATTGTACTTTTTAATGGCAATCAAATGTGGTGTTATTAAGTTTGTTTATTTTTTATGTCTTAATGGGTCGGACCGATTCAGACCTAAAATTATATTTAAATATCATTCAGATGGTTTTTGTACAAAACTACCGTTATTATTTTATCATAAAAGGACAAGTTGTAACGATATTTTTTCTGCAATTTATTTGATGCCTGAATGATAGGAAAGTGAAGGAAAATCGAAATCAAAATCAAAATAGAACCCATCTGACCCCATATTGTAATTTATTTCATGCTTGGATGATGGGAAAGTAAAGGAAAATCTGAGGAAGTTGTAAGGATGAGAAAAAAAGAAAGGAAATTACAGTTGTGGAGACGCTGGCAGTATGGTGATGGTCGTGGAGGTGTGGCGGCGAAATTGCATTGGGGTCGACACGATGGTGGTGGTGCGCCTGCCGCAACGAAGATGGTTGTAGTAGTTTGGGGAGCGGTCGTCTTGTGTGAGAGAGAGGAAGAGATGGGGGTATTTGTTTAGAGTTTTCCTAAATTTTAAAAAGGCCCTCAATTCTTTTATTCTTTATTTTTTTTAACTTTTAAAACAATTGTTGCACTCTTTATATTTTTTTACCCAAAAATAACGGTTTAATTCAATAAAATAATAAAATAATATAATTAAGAATATTTTTTGTGATGAAACGTACAAATTTTGTTCAGATCAGCAATTAATTTTTATTTGCAATAAACAATCATGTTTTTAATCGTTAAAAAAGTTAAAAAGGAAAAATATACATTCAAATGTTTCAATCAGTTCAGTTATCAAACAGTTTAAACATTTAATTATTCAACATGCAGATACTATCTCTTATTAATTCAGCACTATTTAAATGTTCATTCAGTATTCAGCATTTAACACTTAAAAAACACAAAAGTCACCTAATGTATTATTTAGGAGAGTTTATGAAATGGTAGAACTTATATCAAACACTTTAAAAAAAGTAATTTACAAAAAGTATCAAAGCTGAAAATAATTTTTAAAAATTGAATTTACTTAAAAAAGACGTTTTATCACATACTAAACCGTTTTAAGCTCTTTTCTTGCTTCAGCCAAAATTGTTTATCGTTTTGTAAACCATAAACAAATCTACTCGGAGGCAAGCAGTAGTACTATGACCTCACATTTAAGTTTTATTGTTTGCCTTACTTTGCTTGTAACTGTTGGTGGAGCTCATTAAATACTAATCAACATTTAATCCATCAAATCCGCATCCACCATAAGGCTCTGGCTCTATTATTAATGTACCATTTTTTTCAATTAAGAAATCAAATGATTATACAAAAGACTTGTAGTTATATTTTAGTTAATAAGTTAAAATTAAAATTAGATATGAGATGTCAATAGTGAAGCAAGCACTGATGAGTAATTTACTTAAAATTAGGTAAAACCTCAACCTTTTTTTTTCATTATTTTACTAAAAATTTCTTCTTATCAATCAAATCATTCCACACAAATTTCTTTTTAGCATAGTGGTTAATCAAATGTAGTAATTTGTTCTTTATTCTTGACAATTTCCGTTAATTTCCAGCCATTTGCAACCGTTGAATGTTGAACTTACTGCCGCAAAAATTACGTTTCATGTCAAGGAAAAAACAACCACATGATGCTTCGTAGAATCTTAAGAAAACTCAGAATTCAAAGATTTCTAATTCTTATTATTTGTTTATGCCCGCCATATGTTTGTCAAAACATTTAAATAAAAAAAAGGATACGCGCATATGTACCGAATAATCTTAGTACATACAACTTTCTCTATATCATATTGTTGTTAGGTCATGCTACTGCTTAGATTTTCAGTTTTGGGTACAAAAGTCAACTGAATGCTACCAAAACATATTTTGTGTTGATTGCTAGAAAAAGAACAAAATCTTCTCTTCACTTCATATGGCGCACGGTTTTGGTCCTTTTTTAGGTGTCGACTGTTGGAAGAAACTCCTCTGAGTAGCTGAAGTTTGTGGGATTTAATTGTATTGTCAAGTTCTAGTTGGTTTAGGATAAAGGAATTCATGATTATTTGGTTCACAGAATTCAAGTCCTAGTTGATAGGTTGTAGGGCTCTAAGCTCATCATTGGAGCAGTAAGTATAAATTTTCATGATTGTTTGGTGGATAGAAATTGTTTATTTATTGGAGTTGTGTGGGATGAAGTTCAGTCATTGGCACTTCTAGTCGTCTTTTTTCTGGGAGAGGATTTAGTGTTCGTTTCGGGAGGAAGTAAATGTGATCGAGGATTGAAACAGCGAAAATTGACTGGTGATTCTACAAGAAGGCACAGGGTCTGCATGGAATATGGATCTCACTGCTCCTTGATCGTTGAATTCATACTTTTAAACTAAATAAAATTTCTCAAGGTAACGACATCAAATTTCACTGGTGGCAAAAAGAGGAAGTGATATAAATGATGACAACAAGAAATAAAATTTACAATTAAAAGAAGTGATACCCAGCCAAATGCGTTTGTCATGTGCAAAAGGACCTGGTGCCAGCACCAGTGAAAGTTACAATTAACGGATGGAAGGCTCTAGAATGCTGAATAAATTATCAAGAATACATGGATTAAGCGAGTAAGTATTTCAAGTGTCGTGGAAATGAATATGGTCTTCTATTTCTGCATTCCAAGTATTAAGAATATAATTCAAGTTCTTATCCAGGGTCACTATTTTTGGCATATTGGTATTAGTTCAACTTATACGTAGAAAGGTGTCCATGGTCATTCGTCTACTTGTGGATCTTGTATCTGGATAGGAACGAAATCATTGCATAAAAATAGAATGGGATATCTCCTAATAAATTGGTTGATATTGAGCAGTGTTGATGCCAAAAACGTGTTCGTTGAGTTGGAGGTCGGGCCTCGAGGGAACTTGTACAAGGGAAAAGAGGTAAGCTAGGGGGTCACCGGAGGGAGTGCCTCCGAGGATGCTCTGAAACTTTTGTTAATGTGTGATGAGAATAACGGTGTTCCCTTTTTAGGTGAAAAAGATCTGATCCTCCTCCGAAATGCGCACTTGAGTCTTTTTACAAGGTTTTGAGGCGGCCTTTCATCCAAGGCGGTGGTGACGTGGAAATCCAGCTGGGTGGGTAATGATGCCCAGGAGGCCCAACTGTATTGCCTTGGGTCGTCCGTGTGTTTGCCTTGCTGTCTCGGTTAGTGGCTGTCCACATATGAGGTGGCCTTTGAGCCAAGGGCGGTGGTGACCTGGAGGGCGGTGATGACCTGGAGGTCGGTGATGACCTGGGGTCCAGTTGTCCGAGCTTGAGTCATCCACGTGTTACCTTGCTGTCTAACCTTGGGATGGTCCACGTGTCGTCTCTTCATTGGAAGTGTGTTTTTTAGCAGTATCAGAGGCCCCCCACTTCCTTGAGTATATTTATGTGTGGAGCAATCCATCTGCTAGGCTTTGGAGAGCATAGGTCCGAGCATGTGTGAAGCAATCCATCTGCTCGGACTTGGAGACAGTGGGCCGAGCAGGTGTGGAGCAATCCATCTGCTTAGCCTTGGAGAACATGGGTCCGAGCATGTGTGAAGCAATCTATCTGCTCGGACTTGGAGATAGTGGGTTGAGCATGTGTGGAGCAATCCATCTGCTCAGCCTTGGAGAGCATGGGTCTGAGCATGTGTGGAGCAATCCATCTGCTTGGACTTGGAGAACATGGGTCCGAACATGTGTGGAGCAATCCATCTGCTCGGACTTGGAGAACATGGGTGCGAGCATGTGTAGATCAATCCATCTACTCGGCTTTGGAGAGCATGGATCCGAGCATGTGTGGAGCAATCCATCTGCTCGGACTTGGAGATAGTGGGTTGAGCATGTGTGGAGCAATCCATTTGCTCGACCTTGGAGAACATGGGTTCGAGCATATGTAGAGCAATCCATCTGCTTGGACTTGGAGAACATGAGTCCGAGCATGTGTAGAGTAATCCATCTACTCGGACTTGGAAAGTATGGGTCCGAGCATGTGTGGAGCAATCCATCTGCTCGGCTTTGGAGAGCATGGGTCCGAGCATGTGTGGAGCAATCCATCTGCTCGGACTTGGAGATAATGGGCCGAGCATGCATGGAGCAATCCATCTGCTCGAACTTGGAGATAGTGGGCTGAGCATGGGTGGAGCAATCCATCTGCTCGGCCTTGGAGAGCATGGGTCCAAGTATGTGTGGAGCAATCTATTTGCTCGGACTTGGAGAACATGGGTCTGAGCATGTGTGGAGCAATCCATCTGCTTGGACTTGGAGAACATGGGTCCGAGCATGTGTGAATCAATCCATCTGCTCAGCTTTGGAGAGCATGGGTCCAAGAATGTGTGGTTCAATCCATCTGCTCGGACTTGGAGATAGTGGGCCGAGCATGTGTGGAGCAATCCATCTACTCGGCCTTGGAGAACATGGGTCTGAGCATGTGTGGAGCAATCAATCTGCTCGGACTTGGAGAGAATGGGTCCGAGCATGTGTGGAGTAATCCATATGCTTGGACTTAGAGATAGTGGGCAAAGCATGTGTGGAGCAATCTATCTGCTCGGCTTTGGAGAGTGTGGGTCCGAGCATGTATAGAGCAATCAATCTGCTCGGACTTAGAGATAGTGGACCGAGCATACATGGAGCAATCCATCTGCTTGGCCTTGGAGAACATGGGTCCGAGCATGTGTGGAGCAATCCATCTGCTCGGACTTGGAGATAGTGTGTCGAGCATGCCTGGAGCAATCCATCTGCTCTGCCTTGGAGAGCATGGGTCCAAGCATGTGTAAAGCAATCCATCTGCTCGGACTTAGAGATCATGGGTCTGAGCATGTGTGGAGCAATCCATCTGCTCGGCCTTGGAGAACATGGCGCCGATCTTTAGGCCCAACTGGGCCCTGAAGGTCGATGACTCCGTCTTAGTGCATCCTCAAGTGGCGCGAGAGCATTTGATCATGGGGATTCCTCCCTGTGATCTCCAGGAGCTGTCGAGGAGGCCTACTGAGGCCCTTTGCTCGACAGTTGAGACTGTCGCGTCTCAAGTAATATTTTTTCCCGAGCTTTTTACTTTCCCTATTCATTTCCTTTAGTTTTACTTGGCTGACACTTGTTCGCCTTATCATAGATGGGCGTTCCCCTTGGCATCAGGTACCGTCGCTGTTTGAACATGGCCGAGCTGCTAGGCCGTACTCAACGCCACCTGGAGGAGAAGACCGAGGCCATCCAACAGCTGCAGGCCTCGGAGGAGGCGGCCAACCTGGCTAGGGCCGAGGCAGTCCGGGAGAGGGATGCCGCCCTCCGTGCTAAGGTCGAGGCAGTCCGGCAAAGAGATGAGATCGCTCGGGCTATGCAGTGCTTGGTGGAGAAGGACGAAGCCCGTACTCGGGCTGCTGTTGAGGAGGTCCTGGCGGCTTTCCAGGGTTCGGAGGCCTTCCGGTCAGCCGTGGACTTGGAGGGGGGCAATTAGTTCCTCGAGGGCTTCCTGGAAGCCAAGAAGAAGGTTGAGGCCATGCATCCCGAGATTGACTACTTGGGCCTCGACCTTCTGGACCTTGAGGAGGAGGAGGAGGAGTCTACTGCTACTGAGGTCAAGCCCGAGGCCTCTGCTGGGGAGAAGGCGGCTGCCGAGCTAGAGGTTGACATTAAGGCGCCCCCAGCCCTAGATTAGGTCTTTTTTGTTTTTCCCTTTTCTGTATTTCCAAGGTCGTTAGTGCCTTTTTTTTGTATTTTTTTGGAAATATCAATAGAATCTTCTTCTTTTTCCAACTTTGTTGTTTACAACAATTTTTCGTTACAATTTCTATTTCAATTGAACTTTCTTTCGAAACTTGTGCGCGGAGTTCGAGTTTATTGATAGAAACGTCAGAGAAGTTCGGCGTTCCAAGTACGTGAAATACGCTTTCCATTTAGATCTTCGAGCTCGAAGGTGCCGGGGCGGCACACCTTTTTGATGCAGTACGGACCCTCCCAGTTAGGGATCAACTTCCCCGTTTCTCATGGATGAGAGGCTTTGTTCTTTCGCAGAACGAGATCATGGAGTCAAAAATGGCTTCCTCGTACCCCGAGAGTTGTAATATCCAGCGGTTCGCTGCTGATAGGCGGCTAGCCGGATCTGAGCTTTATCTCGTACTTCGTTGAGAAGATCGACATTCATACAAAGAGCCTCGTCATTACTATTATTCTCGAAGTTTTGCACTCGGAGCGAGGGCACCCCTATTTCCAAGGGAATGACGGCTTCGGAGCCACAATTCATGAAAAATGGGGTTTCGCCAGTGGGTGCTTAGGCAGTGGTTCGATATGCCCAAAGTATATTTGGCAAGTGGTTAGTCCACTATTGATCCGCCTCGTCGAACCTCCTTTTGATACCCTGTAAGAGGGTTCTGTTAGTTACTTCGGCTTGCCCATTAGCTTGTGGGTACCTGATTATGCCCAACGTATAATGCGGTAGTTGTAGCACAGCTTTGGGGTGTCGATTCCACAGGGAGACAATCGATCTACAAGAGAAAGTACAAACCTTAAAAAGAACGATAAAAGTTAAACGAGAGAATTTGAGTTTTGATATTGAAGTAATGTGAAATAGTGTAAATATAATGGAAGCAACAAGGTTCCCGGAATCCTCCCTAGGTTTGTTGCCTTATTCCAATCTCAATTCAGTTGTTTTTATCTCGATTGCAAGTTTCACATCCCAAACAAGCAATCAGCAAATATTCAATTAAGCATATGTAAACCTTAATGTAATTATTATGAAATACTCTTTACTTTCAAGAACACATGACCTAACTTATAGATTATCAAGAAACAACAATATATCATAATGACAATACCGCAGTAATGG
This sequence comes from Bretschneidera sinensis, assembly GCA_023935145.1. Classification (NCBI taxonomy): domain Eukaryota; kingdom Viridiplantae; phylum Streptophyta; class Magnoliopsida; order Brassicales; family Akaniaceae; genus Bretschneidera; species Bretschneidera sinensis. The sequence continues at coordinate 50,032,377 of CM043703.1, read as the reverse complement.
ACAAATCTATAAGAGAAATCAACCGAACTCAATCATACCTCAACAACATCACATAAGAAGAGTATGACTAGACTTATATGGGGGAGAAAGATGCAATCACCGGATTAAGGGGAAATCTTCTAATTAGATTAAAAAGTAAATCATAAAAATGTTTAATGATAATAAATCCAAACTACAACTGAATCAAGAAAAGAAAATAAGAACAACTACACCTAGGGATTCATCCTTTTGCCTTGCATGGAGGTTAGTCGGCCATGGGGCTCATGCTTAAGTTTCTCGGCCTTTGGCCCTCTACTCGATGTCCCATCTCAAACCCTAAGTGATCTATTTATAGTACAAAGGTCCAAAGGTGTTTTTAGGTTTAATCTATTGTTAAAACTCAAATTAAGTTCTGACTCGGAGATAAAACATCGTGTGTGTGTTGCAGCTCTCTTTTATAGGAGCCGCGGCCTTGCCTTCAGCTTTGGTTGGGTGTATAACTAAGTTCTTTTAAAAGAAGGGTAAAGATAAAATATTTTTAGGCTCATAAGGGTAAGTAAATGGGTTTTCGAAAGAAATAAAGCTCAAATTCTTTTTCAAGAAAAATGCTCAAACAGGTGACTAGTGATAGATATAGCAAGAATAAGTTTGAAAGGCTCACACGGTTCAAAAATGTCCTATATCATATCCTAAGTAATGTGCATTCTAGAAATTCACCTCAAGTGATTATCAAATAAGTTCTAGAGCTTGTTGAGACTACAAAAGTATTCACGAAACAATCACACATAAAACTTCTCTAGATGCTTGAGACTAAATCATACAATCTCACCGCAAACTAGAGTCTTAAACCAAATGAAGATTAACACTTAAATTATTCTCAAACCGAAGCAAGATTTAACTACTTCTAAATGCTGTATGCTATCTCAATTAAGCTTATATCATTGACATGTGAATCAACTCTAAGGCTAAACAGAAAGCATGCTAAAAACAAACAAAAAGGGAGAACGACACCAAGCAGTTCAATGGAAAAAAAAAGTATGGAAATAAAGAACATGGAAACAAAGAGATGCGTTTTCTCCACCCCCAACTTAAAAATTGCATTGACCTCAATGTAAAAGAAAGAGTAAAGAAAACTTCCTTTGTAGCCAAAGGTGCACAGAAACTGAAAATTGTGCTCCACCATTTGAACTGCTTCATATATTTTTCCCTGAAAAAGAAATACTAAGTTAATACTGGAAAACAAAAAAAAAATACGAACAATAAACAAGAAAAAGAAATATGAAAACAATAAAAGTAAAAGGATATGTTGTGGGGTGCCTCCCATGAGTGCTAAGTTTTACGTCTTCAGCCAGACGCTCTTATTCCCTCCTAGACAAACATGAGCTGAATGCACCAACAACTGCTTCACTGTCAAATTAGGTGCTTGTATTCTTTGAAGAGGCCTCAAGGATGTTATCAGTAACATCTCCAGATTTTGGCTTAATATATGCTCTTGTGAACCCATGGGTGTTGATTGACTCCAATGGATTAAGATGATGGATCTTTTCCATGGGTGAGTCAATCATATATACTTGGTGGTTCTTACCCACATCCTCTGATTTGTTCAGTGTCAGAATGTGTAATGACTTACCACTAAGTGTCACAATGGCATTCACCTCCTTTAAATTCTTTTGTGCCAGGTTTTGACCATGGTGTGTAGACTGAGCTTGTGAAGGGAACTTACCTCGCTCATTCACACTTGAGGAGCTCATCAACTTGGACACTTGGCGCTTTAAATCCTTATGTTCTTCAACAACTTGCATAATTAAAGATTCAAGCCTTTGATTAGTTTTACCCTGTGCCTCAATAAACACATGCAAAGTTTCTTCTAAAAGACTCTTAAAGGGTGCAGGTGCATGATACAGTGCAGGCTATGATCTAGGGGGTTGTGTAGGCGGCTGGTTTTCAGATTTCCAGCTAAGAATGGGGTGATTCCGCCACTCCGGATTGTAGGTATCAGAGAAAGGTGAAAGAGGCTTCTTGTACATATCTAAGACATTACATTGTTCCTCATACATCCCTCTTATCTCCGCAAATGTGAGATATTCTTGAGCGAGATGATCTACCCCACCACACACAAAACATAGTTCAAAGGATCTTGCATGATTAGCTACATGTGTTGGCTGTAAGCTCTTAGTCTTTAACACATCTAATTCCCTAGTGAGCATCTCAACCTTAGCTTTTAGGTTGTCCTCTTCCCTAAGATGGTAAATTCCACCACCACTTTGGTTTCTTTACAGGTCGTGACCTGTTTGTGCTTTCAATAGCACTAGGTCCAGTCTAGGTGTGAGCTTTTTCAGCAAGCTCATTGAGGTATTCTATGGCCTCATCAGGATCTTTTTCTAAAAACTCACAATTACACATCATTTCTACAAATTGGCGCTCCCTATATGTAAGTCCCTCATAAAAATAGCTCACTAAGCGCCAATTCTCATACCCATGGTGAGGGCACATACTCAACAACTCCTTAAATCTCTCCCAAAACTGATACAAAGTCTCACTATCCTTTTGTGCAAAGGTGGAGATTTGTCTTTTTAAAGTGTTGGTCTTATGTTGGGGGAAATATTTATTAAAGAAAATCCGAGTTATCCCAGTTCATGACCCAATAGATCGTGGTCTCAGTGAGTATAGCCAACTCTTAGCTCTATCCTTCAAAGCAAAAGGAAATAACTTAAGTCTCACAATGTCAGCAGTTGCATCTTGACTATGAAAAGTCGCAACTACTTCCTCAAACTCTCTAATGTGCACATACGAGTTTTCACTTTCCAAGCCATGAAACGTAGGGAGTAATTATCATCCCTGTTTTAAAATCTAAATGGCGAGTATTGGCTGGAAACATGATACATGATGGTGTGGCTGTTCATGTAGGGTAGAGGTAAACCTGAAGGGTCGTAACGGGTTGATCTTCGTGTTCACTCATCTCTTCGGGATTAGATGGATTGCCAAATAAAGGATTTAGAAAAGAATTTAATTCTGACTCTAACACAGGCCTACAAGAAAATCTACCCAAAGTATCTCTATATCGGGGCATGCAAGATCACAAAATAATAATAATAAAAATAAATAACAAAAAAATAATGCAGCAAGCTAAAAGAGGAAATGAAGTTACCATTTTTATAAACTGCTAAAAAAAAAAACTATCTACAATTCTTCTACCGTCATGTCTCAAGGTTGACAATCTTCCTTGAGTTAAGTGTGTCTCCCCGGCAACGGCGCCAAAATTTGATTACACCCAAAGTATAATGCGGTAGTTATAGCACAGCTTTGGGGTGTCGATTCCACAGGGAGACAAGCGATCTACAAGAGAAAGTGCAAACCTTAAAACGAACGATAAAAGTTAAACGAGAGAATTTGAGTTTTGATATTGAAGTAATGTTAGTGTAAATATAATGGAAGCAACAAGGTTTCGGGAATCCTCCCTATGTTCGTTACCTTATTCCAATCTCAATTCAGTTGTTTTTATCTCGATTGTAAGTTTCACATCCTAAACAAGCAATCGGCAAATATTCAATTGAGCATATGTAAACCCTAATATAATTGTTATGAAATACTCTTTACTTTCAAGCACACATGACCTAACTTATAGACTATCAAGAAACGACAATATATCATAATGACAATACCACAGTAATGGACAAATCTATAAGAGAAATCTACCAAACTCAATCATACCTCAACAACATCACATAAGAAGAGCATGACTAGACTTATATGGGGGAGAAAGATGCAATCACCGGATTAAGGGGAAATCTTCTAATTAGATTAAAAAGTAAATCATAACAATGTTTAATGATAATAAATCCAAACTACAACTGAATCAAGAAAAGAAAATAAGAACAACTACACCTAGGGATTCATCCCTTTGCCTTGCTTGGAGGTTAGTTTGCCATGGGGTTCATGCTTGAGTTTCTCGGCCTTTGGCCCTCTACTCGATGTCCCCTCTCAAACCCTAAGTGATCTATTTATAGTACAAAGGTCCAATGGTCTTTTCGAGTTTAATCTATTGTTAAAACCCTAATTAAGTTCTGACTTGGAGATAAAACATCGTGTGCGCGCTGCGGCTCTCTTTTATGGGCACCACGGCCTTGCCTTCAGCTTTGGTTGGGTGGCTTTTAGGCATCGCAGTGCACATTAGTGGTTCAAGATGTGGAGGCTTCTGGGAGCCGCGACTCTCCTTTGTCCAGGTCACGGCGCACACTGATGGCTTGATTTTTCTTCATGTTTGCTTCTCCGCAACCACTCCGACACTCCATTATGCATAGAATCTTGGCACTTTGAGAAACGATCGCTTTTCCTTCTCTTTTGGACTTAAAGTACCTGAAAATGCACCGAAATAAGTCAATGATCCAAGAATACTACTTTAGAGTTATTAACGCATAAAAGTGCAATTAAGACCGAGATCAACCCTAAAATGATAATAATTAAGCACTGTTGAGATGCATTTTATGGCTCTCATCAGTACCCGACAGAGGAAAAACGACTCTCGATATGCAGTCCGTCACTGAAAGTTTTGAATCGAGTGCTATCGAACTGTTTGTCGTTGTTCGTCACCAACATTCGAGGTATACCGAAACGACATACTATTGATTTCCAGACGAAACCCTTCGCCTGATGGTCGGTAATACTAGCTAGTGGTTCAGCTTCTACCCACTTTGTGAAATAATCTATTGCCATGATGAGGTACTTCCGTTGGCTGGGTGCTCCGGTGAAAGGTCCAAAGAGGTGCATCCCCCATATGGCAAAAAGAAACGGCTAGTGACCGATGAAAGGTCCATCCCCCACTTTGTGAAATAATCTATTACCACGATGAGGTACTTCCGTTGGCCGGGTGCTCCGGTGAAAGGTTCAAGGAGGTCCATCCCCCATATAGCAAAAGGAAGCGAGCTAGTGATTGGTGTGAGGGGATTCATCGGTCTTCAAGAGATGATGGCATATTACTAGCAACTTTTGCATTTCTTCACCAGTTCCGTGGCTTCTTCTTGCATCCCGAGTCAGTAGTAACCTTGGCGAAGGATTTTGAAGGTAAGGGCTCGCCCTCCGAGGTGATTCCCACAGATCCTTTCTTGAACTTCTCAGAGGGCTTAATCGGCCTCAATCAGACCTAAGCATCTTTAATAAAGAGTTGTAAGAGCCTTTTTATATAGTTGATCGTTCAAAATTGTGTACCATGCTACTTGGGAGATGATTTTTCTAGCCTCGTTCCTTTCACTCAAGAGACGTCCGTCCTTCAAATACCCAAGGATATGGTCCATCCAGGTTTTTCTAGTGGCCATAGACAACATGATTGTTTCATCGATGCTGGGGGTGGCCAGTGTCGAGGTAGACCGCTCATATGGACTCGAGCTATCGAGAAGAGGCGAGTCAGGCTAGAGAATCAGCCTTTGAATTTTCGGTCCAAGGAATTTTGTTGATCCAAAACACTTGGAACTTGGCGACAAGTTCTTTGGCTTTCGCTAAGTAGCTGGTGATCCTCTTTCCTCGGGCCTCGAACTCTCAATTGACTTGGTTAACCACCAACTGTGAGTCATTGTATGCGTTTAGAGCCTCCACAGACAGTACTTTGGCTAGCTTCATCCATGTTAGCAAAGCCTTGTACTCAGCTTCATTGTTTGAGGCTCTAAATTTGAACCTTAGGGCGTACTCGATGGTAAAGCCATTCGGGCCATTTAAGATGAGCCCGACTCCACTCCCGGTGTCACTGGAGGATCCATCAACGTGGAACGTCCATTGAGGGATTACCTTGGCTTCGTCACGATATGGGGTAGAAACCTTCTGAATAGGGACGGTGGTTTCCACAATAAAGTCAGCTAAGGCCTGGGCTTTGACAGCTGTGCGAGGTCGATAATGAATGTCAAACTCCTTGAGTTCCACAGACCATTTGGCTATTCTTCTGGAGATATCTGGTTTATGGAGAACTTGTCGAAGGGGCTGGTTGGTTAGGAGGACAATGGTGAGAATTTGGAAATACGGTCGGAATTTGTGGGCTATAACCATAAGTGCATATGCCATTTTCTCCACGAGGAGATATCTTGTTTTCGCTTCGTGGAGAACTTTGCTCACATAGTACATAGGCTTTTGGATGCTTGTCTCCTCCCGAATTAGGATGGAGGCCACCATCTCATTCCCCGCCGAGAGGTATAGAAAAAGCTCTTCGCCGATGATGGGCTTGGTAAGTAAGGGGGGCGAGCCTAAGTACTTTTTCAGTTACCCAAACGCTTTTTGGCAATCCTTGACCAGACGAAGTCCTTGGCCTTCCTAATGGCTTTGAAGCATGGGAGGCATTTTTCCCACGGATTTTGACATGAATCGGCTCAAAGTCGCTATCCGCCCAATGAATCGCTGGACCTTCTTCATGGTCCAGGGTGATTTCATGCTAAGGATGACCTCTATCTTCTCGGGGTTCGCCTCTATGCCTCTCTCCATTACCATGAAGCCGAGGAACTTTCCCCCGGTGACCTTGAACGCGCACTTAGAGGGATTTAGTCTCATTTGGTGGCGTTGAAGGACTTCGAAGGCCTCTCTCAAGTCGTTTTCATGATCCTTAGCTTCAAGGCTCTTTACCAGTATATCGTCCATGTAGACCTCCATATGTCGATCGATTTGCTCCCGAAACATTTTGTTTACCAATCTCTGATGGGTGGCTTCAACGTTCTTCAACCCGAAAGGTAATACTTTATAGCAGTAGAGCCCTTGTCCCGTGACGAAGGTCGTTTTCTCCTGATCGGGCCTCTGCATAAGGATCTGGTTATACCTAGAGTAGGTGTCCATAAAGGTCAGTAGCTTATGCCCTGAGGTTGCGTCGACGAGCTGGTCGATCCTTGGCAAATGAAAGATATTTTTTGGACAGGCTTTATTCAGATCTAAGAAGTCGATGCAGATCCGCCATTTTTCTCTGGCTTTTTTCACCAACACCACGTTGGATACCCAATCCGGGTAGCTTGCTTCACGAATGAAGTTGGTTGTGAGTAACTTTTCTACCTCGGCCTAGACAGCAGCTTGTCGTTCGGGCGCAAACTATATTTTTTTCTAAATAACTGGCTTGTGGTTTGGGTCTACATTTAACTTGTGTACGATCACCTCAGGGCTAATCCCGGGCATATCTACTACTGACTAGGTAAAGAGGTACTGGTTCTTTCGGAGGAGGGTGAGTAAGGGTCCCCTAAGGTCCTCAAAGAGATTGGAGCCAATCTAGATGGTTTAGAAGACATCCTCTCCAAGGGGTATAGCGGTTAACTTTTCTACCGGCTGGCCCCGTGGGTTCCTTTCTTCGTCCCTAAGGTCATCCAACTCTAGTGGGAGAGCTTCCGTCCTTTTGCCTTCTCTCTCTGCACTGAGATAGCAAAACCTGGAGATCTGCTGGTCTCCTCTAATATGTGGAGACGATTGGGATATGTGGAGACGATCACTCGGAGCTTGTTGAGGGTGGGTCAGCCAAGATCATGTTGTAGGAGGATGGTTGTCGAACGATCAGGAAAGTAGTCTATACGGTGGTTGTCTATGGGGCTATTCCTGCGGTTACTGAGAGAACTATGTTGCCCTCTACAAATACCAGGCCCCCCGAGAAATCGTAGAGCGGGGTAGAGACTAACTCCAGCTGATAGTCTCCCAGTTGCATTTATTGGAAAGCGTTGTAGAACAGGATGTCGGTCAAACTCTCTTTTTTTAACTAGAATGCGCCTGACCTCGTGGTTGGCCACGAGAAGGGAGATGACCACGGCATCATCATGCAGGGTCTGGACTCATTCCAGGTCATCGTCCACAAAAGTGATGGTCGTATCTGCCTTTCGTCTCTTGTGGGGTCCGGTAATCGAGGCTACAGACTGGGCATAAGTTTTTCCTCGATTCTTCGAAGTACCCCCTGCTGCGGGCCCCCGCAGATGGTCTTAATGACTTTGGCCGCAGCAGCCTCTGGCTTCTTCTGGCTAGGCTCACCACGGCTTGACCCGGGACTTTTTTGAGTAGGCCGGACCATCCTATCCCGATCGAAAGGGCGCTCGAGACTCCTCCAGGGGTGCCCTGCAAACTTCTTGGCCCGGGGCCCAGTGAATTCTTTCAGTTGCCTTCTGTTAATGAGGGCTTCTATCTGGTACTTTAGTGCTTGACAATCTTCTGTGTCGTGCCCATGGTTCCTGTGGAAATGACACCATTTGCCTTGGTTCTTATTGAGGTGCAACGATTTTGGAGGCCACTGCAAGGTCACCTTGTCTTGGATCTGTATCAAGACGTCGGTTCTGGATGCGTTGATAGGGGTAAAGTTCCCGAAGGGCTTAGGGACCTTAAATCTATCCTCGCGAAAGAGTTACTTGATGCGTTCCCGGTGCGGACTGGCAGGGCTTCTCCTTTTTCTTTCTGCGTCCCCTTCCCATTCTCTTTGAAAGGCCTGGTCATCCTCTGCCAGCATGTATGTCTCGACTCGGGCCAAGATCTCATTCATGTCGTTGGGCGGTCGCTTGGTGAGTTTCGAGCTGAAGATCCCATATCTCAACCCGTTCTTAAACGCCAGCATCTGGACACTAGGGTCGAGGTCGGGGATCTTCTAGGCCGCTGAATTGAACCTTGATATGTAGGCTCGAAATTTTTCCCCTTTTAACTGGATGATGTTAAACAGGGACTCTGAGGTCTTCTTGGGACCCTTGCTACTAAGAAAGTGTGAGGCAAAGGCATAACTTAGCTCTTTAAACGTAAGGATCCCCCCTGGTTTCAGACGAGAATACCACATCCCAATCGCCTTCTTAAGTGTCAAGGGGAAAGCTCAACACATTATTGGATCGGAATGCTTATAGAGCGTCATCGTGGTTTTGTAGTGCTGGAGGTGGTCTAGGGGGTTCGTGGAACAGTTGTAAGGTTTGATTTGGGGCATTCAGAAGTTCGGTGGGAGGGGGGCCTCAAGGACTTCCTGGGTGAAGGGAGGGTCTTGGACGTTGAGCTCGTCCATGACACTGTGGTTACGACCCTTGAGTGCTTCGTTGATCCGTCCTTCTATGTACTCTATTCGCTTACCGAGGCCCTCACTGCTTATGGATAAGGGACTTTCCCTAGACTTGACCGCCCGGGGCGGGGAGGACTATGCCGCAGAACAGCCGTCGATGGGGACCCTACGGCTGACCGAACCGGTGCGACTAGGGTTTGACAGTGATGGTGTGGGAGAAGGCTGGCGAGTCCCTCTACGAACCTCGGCGGCCAGGCTGGCCACTTGTTGCGAGAGCTCTACAAATTGTGCTTGGAGTGTAGCCATATTAGGGTGCGGGTCGGATTCGGTTGAAAAACTTGATCTGGACCGATGGGTACAGGTACTAGCCCCTGCTGCTCCTTTGCCGGCGTCCCTAGTGGTGTGTTTAGGTGGCATGACAACAGATGAGTTCTTTAAATTTCTGCACTTTTACTGTTTAGCGAGAGATGATGGTTTCCCACAGACAGCACCAATCTGTTGATGCCAAAAATGTGTTCACTGAGTTGGAGGTCGGACCTCGAGGGAACCTGTATAAAGGAAAAGAGGTAAGCTAGGGGATCGCCGGAGGGAGTGCCTCTAAGGATGCTTCGAAGCTTTTGTTAGTGTGTGATGAGAATAACAGCATTCCCCTTTTAGGTTAAAAATAGGTTAAAAAGATCTGATCCTTCTCTGGAATGCGCACCTGTGTATTTTTATAGGGTTTTGAGGCGGCATTTCATCCAAGGTGGTGGTGACATGGAGATCTAGTTCGGTGGGCAATGATGCCCAGGAGGCCTAGCTGTAATGCCTTGGGTCGTCCGTGTGTTTGCTTTGCTGTCTCGGTTAGTGGCTATCCAAGTATGAGGCAGCCCTTGTGCCAAGGGCGGTGATGACCTGGGGTCGAGTTGTCCGAGCCAGGGTCATCCGCGTGTTACCCTACTGTCTAACCTTGGGATGGTCCACGTGTCATCTCTTCATTGGATGTGTGCTTTTTAGCAATATCAAGCATACTTAATATATCATCAGATCATCTGTTCTAAGGATTTTACTAGGCTTCATAAAACGCGACAGGTTATTTTGTTGTTGTGCTGTCAAACTGTGGCATAGCACAAAAGGTTTTGTGGGGGTGTCTGGAGTTGAATGAGTCAAGCTGAATTTGAAGGGTTTTCGCATGTCAAACAAAGACTTTATTATGTATAGTTCATATTTATGAAAATGTTATGCAACAACCCTGAGCATTATCCTCCTTTGAAAGTTTTTGCTTCTTGAACAATTCAAAAGTGCTTAACCATTTCTGATGAAGCTTTATTTTGTTTCTTTTTTTGGTAACTTGATTAGCTTTTGGTGCTATACAGAAGAGTCTAGGTATCATTATCTACTATAGCTAGTCCCTACACACACCATGCACACAGTTTCTTGCTATTTATTGTTGTCATCTGTTGGGTCACTTGGGCTTACGAGATGTTGTTTGGTGACAAGCTTTTATCTTTCTGGGCTAAGGCTGGTCCTGCCTTGGGACAGAAGTTTCTCATCAAACAAGCAGTTTTGCCGGAGACGACGTAGTACCATAAAGATGGAAGTCTTGAAACAGGAATCATAGCGCCGTTTTATCCCATGGCATCTATGGTTTGGTTTCAGTACGTGTTCGCGGGGATCACGCTGATTATATTGGCAGGATCAGTGCTTGGAAGGATGAATATAAGAGCTTGGATGGCCTTTGTGCCTCTTTGGCTGACGTTTTCTTATATAGTTGGTGCGTTTAGCTTGTGGGGTGGTGGCTTCTCGTTTCATTGGGGTGTAATGGATTATTCTGGTGGTTATATTATTCATTTTTCTTCGGGAATTGCTGGCCTTAGTATCGTTATTTTTTTTAATTTTTTTTATTTGCAATTATCGATTATCAATTTCTCATTGATTTATTTTTTGTTTGATGGAACTATGGAGAAAAAAAATGATCAAATACGATATTAACTTTTAGGTTTAATAATAATTATAATTTAGTCTCAAGTTTTTCAAGGTATTCTTTAAAATTTTAATTGGTATAATATTTATATCCAAAATAATTGACCGTTAAAAAAAATTAATGAAAATTCTTTTTTGACAATACCATAACATGGGATGTATGATGCCTATTGAAATACGAATTGTTTGATATAAATATGTGACAAACAATAGTTGTAGGGCATTTGCATTTTTCTAGTAATTTTTTTTTTGAAATGCTTCTATTAATATCTTAATATTTTTTAAAGGATGTATTTGTATTTTGGAATGGACTCATCTGCTGTAAAAATTATGAAATAAAATATGCAATACATTGCTTTTTCATATCGATTTGGACTCTTTAAATTTTAGGATTTGATGTGGACCACTTAATAATGAAAAAATAGTGTATTGCAGGAGAAATTATTAGGTGTTCCTTTCCCTATGCAGTGTTACCATTCGTCCAATGATAATATGAGGAACTCAAGTGATAATTCCAAGGAACTTGAATGGTAACACAACACGTTGGTATTACTCGAGTTCCTTGAAATTACTACTTGAGTTCTTTATATTATTAATGAACAAATGGTAACACTGCATAGGGTATAATTTCTCGTATTACTGACTTTACTTTACCATTTTTTGTCATCCCTTGTATTTTACTAAAAAAGAAAACACTTTCTCACGGATTGGCAAGATAAAATGTGGACAAATGAAATAGGAGGAGGATTCATTTTTTCTTCTAACTTTTACTTTTCAAATTATAAAAATCAATGCTCTCAAAATCGGAGGATTGAAAAATAAAAAGTAAAATGAATTTTATCCTTTTCTCTTCATCGAGGAAAATAAAGTTTTTATTTTCTTTTTATTTTTTACCTCGCATTTCTATCAAAAGATAAAGATTTGTACGTTTTCAATAAATATTCAATGTTCATTCTTGTGACTTTGACTTAGAAAAGTGAAGTAGCCTCATTGATAAATTAGGTTTGGAAAAATACTTTTGTAGAAGATTTCAATCTGACCCCTTGGAAAACCCCTAGGTTATGTTTGAATGTTTTCAGTTTTCGAAAGTTGAAAACAGTTTTCAAAAACTCTTTTCTATGTTTGGTAAACAGTTTTTAAAAGCAATTTTCAAAAACTGTTTTCTGAAAACTCTAAATTAGTATTTTCTGACATAATTTTCGAAAAATTGCCCTAAAATCAGTGTTCACTTCTCTATTTCATTCTTCCTCCATAGTATATAAAAAATATATTAAAATTTTGAAAATAAAATAATATTAATTATTTTTAAATATTTAGTAAATATGAGAAATAAAATTAATATAGATTTTAAATTTAAACTCAAAACTAAAAATAATTACAAGGTGTATCAAAATAGTTTTCAAAATAAGATTATCCAAACAACGTTTCATTGTTTTCTGTTTTGGAAACAGTTTTCGAGTTACAGTAATCCAAACATGTTTTCTTTATAAAACATTATAAAACTGTTTTCAGTTTTTATTTTCGAAAACTGAAAACAGAAAACTGTTACCCAAATATGCCCCTAGTTTTCTTTCCGTCCTTTTATATGAACTATTGAAGGCAATTGGCATATATTGGTAATGCTACTTTTAGTCTTTGTATGAACCTGGGTTTTCTAGCTTGGTGGTCCGAACCCATGACTTATGTTTTGAATGTATAGAGTAAAAATTGGTAGAGAAATCTTTGTTTAACACCTACTATAAAAAAATATATTACATAAAATTACTTTTAATCAACAAATAATATAAAATAAGAGAAAATAAGAGATTTTTTTTAATCAAATTAAAATTGCCTTTTGAAAATTGCTTAACAGCTAGACCCGAGTTGTTAAAAAAATAAAAATCATTAACTAACACTTTATTTATTACTTATGAATTTTATGTTTTTGGTTTTTCGATTTTTCTTTAACAATTTCAGTGGTTAGAGACTTACACTATGTTGTGTTTAGTTTGTTAATAAAGTGTGAAATTTATTTTTTAATGAATTCTAGTATAATTGAATTAAGCATAGATAAATTCTATCAAAATTGACAAAATTTGCAAATAAACTATAAACATGAGTTTTTTATTTTTTATTCTTTTATTTTTATTTTTATAGAATTAGAAGGAAAAATTACTATTTTCTTCTCTACTCCTCTCTCTTCTATTTCTTTTCATCCTTTATCTCTACTCTTCATGGTTGTTACCACTGTAACAACAACGATAATCATCATACTAATAATAGTGTTTATTATCAATCATGAGTTATTTTTTAATATATCAAGATAATGGTTTCACTTTACGCAATTCAAGCATATTCTTACGTGCAATGAGAAAACATTCAACACTCTGAAAAATATGGCTTACATTTTACAGTTATTTGATCTATATTTAGTTAGGAACACTAAACTTTTGGTTCCTTTATTGTTTTAGAATAAAATAAAAAAATATGAAAGAATAGGTTATAAAAATAAAATGAACTAATATGTTTCTATATTCAAATTGATGTACACTAAAGTAAACTAACATTTTTTTATATAAAAAAAGGTTAAATTAACATTAATTTCTAGACTTCATCCAGCAAAAAAAATTATATTTTATTTTTGGATTATAAATTCATCTTGTGAATTGTAAAAGAAAATAATGTTAATTTAGTTGAATAAATCAATAAATTAAAATTTATATATTAAATGAATTACGACGTGATGTAATTAATGGTATTTAAGTAAAATTTAAAAAATGAATTGAATTCTTAGTTGATTCCAAACACAAAGTTCATTTAAATTCTACATACACCAAACATAAAAATTCATTTGAGTTCGTTTGCAAATGAATTTTAATTTCAATTCATTTGAAAATGAAATATAAGTTGATTTACAAATAAATTTTAATTTTACTTTATTTGAAAATAAATTATAAATTTTTTTACAAATTTTTTTTAATTTTAATTCATTTAAAAATTAATTAAATTTTATACTTGAATTTATATTAATCGGAATGTTAATCGCGGTGGGTAAAAAGTCAATGCACTGACCTATGGCTTGTGGGAAGAATCATTTTTGAGGATCCGAACCAATAGAAATATTTCAAGAGAGGAAGGGATCTATATTGAATTATTCATATGTTACTTTCATTATTACTATACCATAAACAAGCCCACAAAGAAGTATTCTCTGCTTAATTTAATAAAAATAGTATTTAATAATTAAATTTGCTTTAAGTTCAAAACGTTTAGGTCATCATTATTAATTTACAATTCTTTTGGGACAGATTGTTTATTTAAGCTTAATTAATTTACCATTTATGATGATGGTGATGTGTGGTGTGATCTAGGTGGGCCCAAGATCAACAAAGGACAGGGAGAGATTTCCTCCAAACAATGTACTACTGATGCTGGCCGGGGCAGGACTACCGTGGATGGGTTGGGCAGGCTTCAACGGTGGAGATCCATACATTGCAAACATTGACTCTTCCATGGCTATCCTTAATACCAACATTTGCGCTGCCACTAGCCTTCTTGTGTGGACTTGGCTTGATGTCATCTTCTTCAAGAAACCTTCTGTTATTGGCGCTGTTCAGGGCATGATCACTGGTCTTGTTTGTATAACACCTGGTGCAGATATTTCTCAATAGAATTTTCTGTTCTTGTTAACTTTTCTAGTCATTTTTTGTATAACTAAGAGCGGAGATTTAGACATCCTCTTTTAAAAATAAATATTACCAATTGAACTGATCATTCAATTTTGACATCTGAAACTATTAACAAGTAATACTAAACCATCTCATGAAGTGAGTGAAAAAAAAGAGAAAAAATTAGAGAGGCTTTAAGGTTTGAGGTTTTTGAGCCTCCCTACCCTAACCCTATTCGTTTTTTCCGTTTAGCTTTTCATGGCTGGTCAGTCTTTCCCTTCCTCTAGCCGCCCGCCCATCCACTAGTCTTCTTCCACCCCTGATGTGAACCCGTGGAATGAAAATCCCTTGAACCTATAATCAAATTAAAACTTACCCAAGAAAGCCAATAATCAAGTCAAGATAATCTAGACTTGTTGAAATCTTGTTTCAAGAACCTAGATTCGGTGAGAACACCACAAAGGATTTGTCTTTGATAAGTTATTAGTTCAATCAAGAACAAATAGAGAAAACTAAAATTCTCTATGAAGAAAACTTCTTTCACGTTCAACTTACCCTCAAAATACGGCTACAAGTATTTTTGTACCCCTCCATGAAACCCTAGGGCCGAATAAGGCCTACATCAATTAAAAGACATGGGTTGAACATCTTTAGGCTCAAAACATCCTAAACTACACGTCTATAGCTAATAAAAAAAGTCCACTTAATGAATTAAATACGCTCAAACGCCTACAACCATAGAAATATAAAATAGGCTCACATGCCTATACTTAATGAAATAAAAAGTCTACACAAAACTACTAGGCTACGCCGTTCCCCTCTGTAGCTTGTGTCACATAGATTAAAGTTGGTTCTTCTTCTTTCAAGTGCATCTTGAATGTTGGGGTCTTGCTCGATAAATTTGCAAACTCGGCCCCAGTGGATTGCACCAATCCTTGCGTTGCTTCCTTGATCTTCTTAGCTCTTGACCTTATGATTGGCCCATCTGGAACTTGCAAGGGATCCTTAAGACTCAGTCCACTATGTTTCCAATCATTCCCCCTCTCCTCAAAAGGATTCGATCTCGAATCGTCACTTGCATCAAAGGGAGAAAGATCAGAAACATTAAAAGTAGCAGAGACATTATACTCACATGAAAGATCCACTTTATAAGAATTATCATTAATTTTCTCAAGGATATGGAAGGGTCCATCTCCTCGAAGATGCAATTTAGTCCGTCTATGGCTGGGAATCTTTCTTTGCGCATGTGAACCCAAACCCAATCTCCTGGTTCAAAGATGACATGCCTTCGCGCTTTATTAGCTTGGGAAGCAAATTTTTCATTCTTCGGCGCAATTTGAAACCGTACCCTCTCATGAATTGACTTAACCAATTCGGCCTTCCTGTGTCCATCCAAACTACTTATTTCATCAATAGGTAAATGCATCAAATCTAAAAGAGTAAGTGGATTAAAACCATAAACAATTTCAAATGGGAGAATAATAAGTAGTAGTATGCATAGTCCTATTATATGCAAACTCTATAAATGGCAAATAGTCCTCCCAAGTTTTTAAATTATTCTGAATGACAGTGCGTAAGAGTTGAGTTAGAGTCCTGTTGACTAGTTCAGTTTGTCCGTCAGTCTGTGGATGACAAGTAGTGGAAAATAAAAGTTTGATACCTAATTTTCCCCACAAAACCTTCCTAAAGTAGCTAAAGAATTTAACATCCCTATCAAAAACAATATTCCTAGGTACACCATGGAGTCGCACTATTTCCTTGAAAAACAAATCAGTTATGTTTGTGGCATCATCTGTTTTATGGCATAGAATGAAATGTACCATTTTACTAAATCTGTCCACTACCACAAAAATAGAATCTCTACCCTTTTTTGTCCTAGGCAGCCCCAAAACAGAGTCTATAGATATGTCTACCCATGGCTCACTAGGAACAAGTAAGGGTGTATACAACCCATGTGGTAAAACCTTAGATTTGGCATTTCTACATGTAACGCACCTATCACATATTTGAGTGACGTCTCTTCTCATCCTAGACCAAAAGAAATGTTTATGTAAAATTTCTAAGATTTTTCTGACACAAAGTGTCCCATTAATCCCCCACCATATGCCTCACGCACCAATAATTCACACATTGAACAATTTGGCACACACAATTTGCTTTCTTTAAACAAGTAACCATCATACTTGTAAAACTTACCAAATGCTACTTTATCACATGCCATATACACATCAG
Organism: Bretschneidera sinensis; assembly: GCA_023935145.1. Taxonomy (NCBI): domain Eukaryota; kingdom Viridiplantae; phylum Streptophyta; class Magnoliopsida; order Brassicales; family Akaniaceae; genus Bretschneidera; species Bretschneidera sinensis. The sequence continues at coordinate 50,015,589 of CM043703.1, read as the reverse complement.
AAAAATCAGCATCATTAGCATACATACCTTTCACATATTCAAACACAAGCATTTTAGCACCCATAGAAGTAAAAAGTACATACCTCCATGATAAAGCATCAGCAACAATGTTCTCCTTACCTTGCTTGTAACGAATGACATAAGGAAAGATCTCGATGTATTTCATCCATCTAGAATGTCTCTTATTTAATTTACCTTGACCCTTGAGATGCTTCAATGATTCATGATCGGTGTGGATCACAAACTCTTTAGGCCAAAGGTAGTGCTGCCACGTCTCTAGAGCACAAACAAAAGTATAAAGTTCTTTGTCATAAGTGGGGTAATTCACGGCCGTCCCACTTAGCTTCTCATTGAAGAAGGCTATGGGCGACCTATCATGCATCAAAACGGCTCCAATTCTAATTCCTCATGCATCAGTTTCAATCTCAAAAGTTTGTTAAAGTCAGGTAATGCTAACACAGGTGCAGAACATAATATTTCTTTAATAGTAGCAAATGCATTCGCTTGATCAATCCCCTAATGAAATCCAACATTCTTTTTAATTATTTTAATGAGTGGTGCAACAATGGTGCTAAAATCCTTAGCAAAATGCCTATAAAAGCTAGTTAAACCATGAAAGCTTCTTACCTTAGTGATGCCTTTAGGCATTGGCCATTCCTTGATGGCCTTGACTTTCTCTTCATCTACCTCAATACCTTTTGTACTTACAACATAACCAAGAAAAACAACTTTTTCCATGCAAAAGGTGCATTTCTTAAAATTAGCATACAACTTTTCACATCTCAAAACATCGAGCACACATCTCAAATGCTCATATGTTCATCTAAGTTCTTGTTGTACACTAGGATATCATCAAAGTACATTACTACAAATTTTCCTATGAACGCATGTAATACATGGTTCATTAATCTCATGAAAGTACTAGGAACATTAGTAAGTCCAAATGGCATAACCGACCATTCACAAAGTCCATATTTAGTTTTAAAAACAGTTTTCCATTCATCTCTCTCCTTCATTCTAATTTGATGGTAACCACTTTTAAGATCCATTTTACATGCAACTCATCAAGCATATCATCTAATCTAGGAATGGAATGATGATACTTTACCATAATATTGTTGACCACTCTGCAATCAACACACATCCTCCAAGTCCCCTCCTTCTTTGGCACTAGTAGCACTGGTACTGCACATGGGCTCATGCTCTCCCTCATGTACCCCTTGCCCATTAAATCTTCAACTTGCCTTTGAAGCTCATTTGTCTCCTCCGGGGGGGGGGGGGGGGGGGGGGGGCTTGGAATAACTTCTCCAGGTATGAAATCAATTTAATGCTCAATGCCTCTAATAGGCGGCAACTCACTCGGTATCTCCTCCGGAAATACATCCTCGAACTCCTGCAACAAAGAAACAGCCAAACTAGGAAGAGATTGGTTAGTTTCATTAAGATTAAGATAACATTCTTTGTAAACAAGAAAAATCGTAGGCTGATCTGCTAAGAAAGCCCTCTTAACTTCACTCTCTTTTGCATAAAAACTCATCTTTGTCTTTCATTTTTCTCTCTGCAGGTTCTATTTCTTTTTTCTCTCGTGGCTCCACTCTCTTTTCTTTATTCTCATCCATCTCTCTTTTTTCTTTTTCACCCAATCTTTTTCTTTAGGTTTCAACCTCACCCTCATTTTTCTTTCTTGTGTTTCGGTCTCACCCTTTCTTTTTTGCTCAATCTCACTTTTCAGCTTCAGTTGGTCCTTATAGACCTTTTTTGGGGTTAAATGTGCAAGCTTGATTATTTTTCCATCATTTATAAAGTTTTATCTGTTCTTAAACCCGTCATGAATCATCCTTCTATCATACTGCCACAGTTTCCCCAACAAAATATGGCCAGCATGCATAAGAACTACATCACAAAGCACCTCATCATTATACCTCCCAATGGTAAAAGCCACCAAAACCTGCTTATTGACCTTGACCTCCCCACATTCATTCAACCACTGCAACTTATAAGGTCTAGGTTGCTTCAGTAAAGGTAAGCTCAACTTCTCAACTAGGGTGGTACTAGCTACATTAGTACAACTTCCCCCATCTATAATCATACTACACACCTTGTTGTTTACATAACATCTAGTATGAAATATGTTCTCTACTCTACTACTTTATATCATTTACCTTAATTTACATATTAAGAGCATGCATGGAAAAAAGAGACTCACCTTCTATAGGGTATTCCACTCCATCATCATCACTAGCATCGACTAACTCGGGTATCTTATTACTATCATCCTCACTCTCAGTCATCACCTCCCCAGTGCCGCTTGTTTGGACATTGAGACGCGATGTGCCCTGAACCCAAACATTTAAAACATTTAATATCTCTATTCCTTGAAGGTTGAAAATCTACCTTGGGTTTGTTCTTGCTAGTTCCCTTATCTTTTCCCTTAGGTGGTTTAGCCTTCCCCTTTGCTACAACTCGATCATTTCTATCCCACTTTGGTTTCCAAGGAGTGCTAGAAACTGAAGTAAACCTTGCTACCCCCTTTCTCTTTAACTGCCTCTCCACCTTCATAGCCATATGCACCATGTCTTCTACCTCCACATAATACTGTAACTCAACTACATTGGCTATGTCCCTATTCAAGCCACTTAAAAATCTGGCCATTGTGGCCTCCCGATCCTCTTTTACATTAGCCTGAATCATAACCACCTCTATCTCCTTATGGTAATCCTCTACACTCCTAGACCTTTGTGTAAGGTTTTGTAATTTTGGTAGAGGTCTCTATAGTAGTGGCTAGATATAAATCTCCACCTCATGAGAGCTTTAAACTCACCCCATGTATCTACAGGTCTCTCATGATTCCTCCTCGTATTGGTCATTAATTGATCCCACCAAATAATTGCATAATCAATGAACTCAATTATCGCCAACTTCACCTTATTCTCCTCTGAATAATTATGACAATAAAAAATCAACTTTATTTTCTTCTCCCACTCTAAATAGACTCCAAGGTCATTCCTACCTTGGAAAGATGGTATTTTTATTTTGATGCTCCCAAGGTTCCTATCTACCCCATCTCAACCCCTTGGATTTCTCCTAGGTCCTCTTCAACGCCTACCTCCTCTAAGTCTGCCCATTCCACCCATTCCAACTTCAGATGCTATGTCTTCCTCATCCTCATCCTCATCACCTTTTTCGTTTTCAGACTCATTTTCAAGGTTAGGCTCACATCTCCTCCTATTTCGCCCACCTTGCAGATTTCTAATCATTACCTCTTGCTGATCCATCCTATCCCTTACCTCCCTCAACACCAAATTTAACTGTTCAAACTGTTGTTGCATGGCCTGCAACATAAAGAATGAATTATCCACCTCCTCTTTAAGTGTTGAGTCACTCTTATGAGACATTTTTAATGCGCTGTAAAACAAGAATGTTAGTGATAAAACCTCACATACTCCCTTACGTGTCTACGCTCAAATATTGTCATTCTACTCGTGTTTCACTCTTTTGGCCTTTTCCAATACTATTTTCACCCACTCTTGCCTTTTGCCTCACCTGTATTCCCTTTTAAGTTCTTTAAGAACTAGTTGAACTAAATCAAGACACAACCTTGTATTATTTCAACCATCAACAAATTCAAGAAACAAGAAAGAAAAAAAAAAAACACAGATCTCAAAGAATTTGTACGAGGAAAATAGCAATTAGGAAACAAGATACTAAAGATGATATATTCAAACCCTTTAAAGATAAAGATCAATCAACACCAACTCACATCAATTTTCGGATTGCAAAGTATATCAAACAGCCAGTTCCAATTTTTTTTTTATAATTATGTAGTAACCCTTGAATACGCCACCTTCTTTTTTTTTGTTTTTTTAATATAGATTCGATCGCAAATAGAACCAATAATTGTAATTTCTGAAAAAGATTGATCTGATTTAAACAACAAGAAACAAAAATAGAAGGAATCAAAGCAAATATTACATATCTGAAAATTATAGATATGGATATCAATTCAAAGATTCATGTAATCTATTAAAGGATTTGCATATCTGAATTCTTGAATCAAGTATACGAGTAATCAATTGTGAAAATCACATATCTGAATTCAATCACACGAAATTAACAAGAATGAAGAGGGAATTACAGATCAGAATAGAAAACCCTAGAACATGCCTAAGACAAAAACCCAAATGCAAGAATTAAAAGGATAAATCAGACATGATTTGGAGCCTGAGCTTTGATACCAACTGATGTAAACCCATGGAATGGAAATCCCTTGAACCCACAATCAAATTGAAACTACCTAAAAAAGCCAAGAATCAAGTCAAGATAATCTAGGCCCATTGAAATCTTGTTTCAAGAACCTAGATTCGGTGAGAACGCCACAAAGGATTTGTCTTTGATAAGTTCTTAGTTCAATCAAGAACAAATAGAGAAAACTGAAAATTCTCTATGAAGAAAACTTCATTCACGTTCAATTTACCCTCAAAATACGGCTACAAGTGTTTTTGTACCCCTCCATGAAACTTAGAGTCGAATAAGGCCTACATCAATTAAAAGACATGGGTTGAACATTTTCAAACCTAAAACATCCTAAACTACACGCCTATAGCTAATAAAAAAGGTCCACATAATGAATTAAATACGCCCAAACGCCTACAACTATAGAAATATAAAATAAGCCCACATGCCTATACTTAATGAAATAAAAAGTCTACACAAAACCACTAGGCTATGCCGCTCCTCGCTGTAGCTTGTATCACATGGATTAAAGCTGGTTCTTCTTCGTTCAAGCCCATCTTGAATGTTGGGGTCTTGCTCGATAAATTTGCAAACTCGATCCAAGTGGATTGCACCAATCCTTGCATTGCTTCCTTGATCTTCTTAGCTCTTGACCTTGTGATTGGCCTATCTGGAACTTGCAAGGGATCCTTAAGACTCGGTCCACCATGGTGCTCATCAACCCCCTACCCCAAACCCTAATCCTAATCATTCTTCCCCTCTAAAACCTAATTCTGTCACTCCTATCCTTAACCCTGCTCTATCGTGTGTGTCGTCTTCAGTTGATCAGTCGGGAGCCAATCATTCTTATGCGAGTGTCCTAGTCGGTGGTGGAAACTCTCCCATTGCTATATCGAGTGAGATTCACACCAGCCTTTTCCAGAATTGGTTATTTTGTCCAAACCTTTTAGCCGTCAATGAGAGCCAACCTTCATGCTTTCCTTGATGAAATTTTCGAAGGCTGCTGTAAACCAAGGTTCAAACCCAAGAAGGGGGGTGAATTGAGTTTTAAAATTTTTTGTTAACTTACAAGTTTTTAAATAGTTAAATACACAAAGCACACAATCAAATAATATTTTTAAAAGTAAAAGAGTTTAGGAAGAGATAATGCAAACTCCATTTATAGTGGTTCGACAATATCAGAATCTCTCTGACCCTACATCCACTCTCTTTAAGGAGCCTCCTTGAAGCAATCCACTAAAACTTTTAATTGTGCAACTTCACGGGTGTTGCACAAACCTTACAACCACAGAAGCTACAATGAAGTGTTTAATCCTAAACACTCTAAGAGTTATACCAACTCTTTACCTTTACAATAAATGAAATTTTCTGTAAAGTAAATGGTAGAGAGATAGAAAAACGTGCTTTTACAAATGAACAATATCTCTCTTTCAAGAATAAGCTTGAAGAATGGCTCAACAATAAATTTTTCAAAGCTTTTGAGAATTAATTAGCTATCTTGTGAATTGAATGTGTTCTATACTATTTTAAATGCTCATTGAAGTGAGTTTATATAATCTTGAATCAATATGGGTGTTTGACACCGACTTGGTAGGTTTGGGGCATTAAATGCTCAAGTCTCACGTCTCAAACGATCATATTTTTGAATTACCAGTCGACTGGGTCATTGTACCAGTCGACTGAGTCAAGTGAAGATTTTTCACCTTTTAGGCTAAGGGAGAGTACCAATCGACTGGGTCAGAGGACCAGTCGACTGGGTGAAGTTACCAGTAATGGGCACCATGGTGGACCGAGTCTTAAAGATCCCTTGCAAGTTCCAGATGGGTCAATCACAAGGTCAAGAGCTAAGAAGATTAAGGAAGCAATGTAAGGATCAGTGCAATCTACTTGGGTTGAGTTTGCAAATTTATCGAGCAAGACCCCAACATTCAAGATGGGCTTGAAAGAAGAAAAACTAACTTTAATCCATGTGATACAAGCTACAGGGGGGGCATAGCCTAGTGGTTTTGTGCAGATTTTTTATTTCATTAAGTATAGGTATGTGGGCCTATTTTATGTTTCTATGGTTGTAGGCGTTTGGACCTACTTAATTCATTAAGTTGACTTCTTTTATTAGTTATAGGTGTGTAGTTTAGGATGTTTTGGGCTTGAAGATGTTCAACCCATTTCTTTTAATTGATGTAGGCCTTATTCGACCCTAAGGTTTCATGGAGGGCTTCAAAAACACTTGTAGCCGCATTTTGAGGGTGAGTTGAACCTGAATGAAGTTTTCTTCGTAGAGAATTTTCAGTTTTCTTTACTTGTTCTTGATTGAACTAAGAACTTATCAAAGGCAAATCCTTTATGGCGTTCTCACCGAATCTAGGTTCTTGAAACAAGATTTCAACGGGTCTAGATTATCTTGACTTGATTCTTGGCTTTCTTGGGTAAGTTTCAATTTGATTATGGGTTCAAGGGATTTCCATCCCACAGGTTCCCATCATTTGGTATCAAAGCTCAGGCTCCAAATCAGGTCTGATTTATCCTTTTTAATTCTTGCATTTGGGTTTTGTCTTAAGTGTGTTCTAGGGACTTTTCTACTTTAATTCGTAGTTTTAGAACTATTAGGATAGATTTGAAAGACAGGAATACCATAATGCTACTGGTCTTAATATGTGTTTTGACTGGCCAACAAAAATATAAGAAATTTACTCATTAACTATGAACCTCGCAAACACAGCTATTGAAAACAAAAACACTAGATAAAATTGGATTGAGATACCTCACCTTTATAAAATATTCATGATTGACAGTGGAGACTAGCCGTGTAAAGTTCCCTCAAAGGTTACTTTCAGCATCAGTTGGACTCAAAACTATAGAAACATGGATAGAATCCTATTGAGAATCCTAATAAGATTCTTATTATGTGTCCTAGTAGTCCGAGATTATATTTATCTTATCTAATCATTGTATCTTAGTCCTATTAGATTTAGTTCATGAGCATATATATTGGACTGGTGAATTGTATTCTAATTAATCAATAAAACTGAGAATTCTTTCCATCGACATTCTAACACAGACTCCCTCTGAGTAACAAACCGGGAGGTTATTCCATGTACACCTCTTCCAGCAAATCACCATTTAGAAATGCATTTTTCACATCCAACTGATGTAGTGGCCATTGAAACGTAGCTACTAGAGAGATAAACATATGAACCGATGTAATCTTAGCAACAAAAGATAATGACTCGGCATAGTCAATACCATATACTTGTGTATACCTTTTTGCTACTAGGTGAGCTTTTAATCTATCAATAAAACCATCAGGATGAACTTTTACAGTATAGATCAAGCGATAACCAACAACAAATTTTCTAGACAAAAGACGAACCAAGTCCCATGTATGATTAGTACTCAAGGAATGTATTTCTTCATCCATAGCTGCTTTCCACCTAGAATGAGACAAAGTTTCTGTAATGGACTTAGGAATAAAAATAGTAGAGATTGAACCAGCAAACGAAGCATATGAAGGAGATATATGATTATAAGACACAAAATTAGCAAATGGATAAGTAGTACATAACGTTTACTTTTACGAAGAGCAATAGGACAATCATCCTTAGAAGTTGAAGTGAAAGAAGGATCGGGATCTACCAATAAGGGAGCAATTGGTGGAACAGTAGAGGTAGAAGGTCGTGAACGACGAGAGTAAACTTGCAACGGAGGAGCGGAGGAAGAAGGATGAGGATCTGACTGTGGCTATGTAAGGGGCATTGGAATAGGTAATGGACAAGGAAATAAATCAACCAGATCAGAGAGAATGAGACTCAGAGTAATATAGGGTAGACTCAAAGAATGTAACATTAGCACAAACAAAGTACTTTTGTAGTGATGGATTATAACACTGATAACTTTTTTGTGTGCGAGAATAGCCTAAGAAAATACATTTGATAGAACGTGAGTCAAGTTTGTTAACTCCTGGACGGAGCTGATGAACAAAAGAAATTGATCCAAAAATACGATGAGGTAAGTGGAAGGTAACATCTTTAGGAAGGAGCACGGAGTGGGAGGATTGATCATCAAGAATAGAAGATGGCATACGGTTAATTAAGTAACATGAAATGAGAACGGCCTCACTCCAAAACAGTTTGGGGACATGCATATGAAATAAGAGAGTACAAGTATTATCCATAAGATGACGATTTTTTGTTCTGTAATCCCATTTTGTTGGGATGTATGAGAGTATAAGACTGATGAATAATGCCAGAATTAGTCATGAAAGTTGTAAAAGGCTCAAAAAATACTCACTAGTGTTTTCACAATGAAAAATCTTGACAGGTAAGTCAAATTAGGGTTTTATCTCAGCACAAAAAGCACAAAAAATAGAAAACAACTTAGAACGATCTTTCATTACATTAAGCTAGGTAAGCCTGGAATAATCATCCACAAATGTAACAAAATACCAAAATCAAAGTTTGGAAGTCACATGACTTGGACGACCCCAAATATCATAATGTACTAACATAAAGGACTAGACACACATTTATTAACTCGAGAAGCAAATGACACACGATGATACTTACCTAATTGACACGACTCACATTCTAAAGATGAAAATTGACTCAAAGTAAGAACTAACTTCTTCAGCTTCTTTAGGGACGGATGACCAAAACGACAAAGTAACTGAAGTACAGACACGTCAATTGAGCAAGCAGGGATAGGATCAAAGTAATATAGATCGACTAATTCATGCCCTCCACCAATAGTCTTCCTTGTTTTCAAATCCTGGATAAGAACAAAATCAAGAAGAAAGGTAACAAAACAGTTAAGACATTTTGCAAGTTAACTAACATATATCAAATTATACTGAGAAAAAAGAGTATAAAGGACAGATGATAAACACATAGAAGAACTAAGGTGCACAGTGTCAATGCCACTAGTAGTGGTTTTAGATCCATCTGCAAGAGTAACATCAGTCGAAGACGAAGAGTAATAAAAACTAGACAAAACATCAGTTTTACTTGACAAATGATCAGTGGTTGTAGAGTCAAGGACCCAAGGTCTAGATTAAGTGTTACTAGATGATAGACAAGCTTTTGGTGTACCTATATGGGTGGAAAGAGTAGTGGAGGAAAATGTCTGGATGGCTGCCTTATACTTTAAGAACTCATCATACTCATATTTGGAAATCATCATAGAAGTTGAAGGCACATAAGTCATAACATTAGCAACTATGGGACGACTAACTAACTTCCAACATGTCTTTCAAGTGTGCTTGGAACGATGACAGCACGTACATTGATTAAGTGAACCTCAACCACCACAACGACCAACAGAATTACAACCACTACCAAATGAAGTGCTATTACGATAACTACCACGACCTATTCTACCACCACGACTACTATTAGAACCACAGCCTCTATTAGTATTATTACCATATCCTCGGCCACCTTGCCAAGCTTGAGTCACCAAGGCAGATTTGTCAACCAAATATCTGTTGTCACTAGTTTGAGAAACTGCACGCATCACATAAGCATAAGTCTCAGACCATGTAGGAAGCTATGCCTCTCCTAATATTTTGGGATCGAACTGGTTCATACTCAGATTTTAGACCAGCTAGGAAAGTGAGTACCTCAACTTGGTCTTGGCGTTTTTGCATGGCTTGTACATAATAGGCATCAAAGTACACGATTCCAAAGACATCCTCTTCATATCAGCAAAATATTCAATAACATCCCAATCACCTGCTGGCCATAGAAAAACTTGGCATTCACATCATACATCCAATTAAGATTGCTAGAATACAACATAAGGACATACTCCCAAACTTCCTTACAGGTTTCAAGATGTGTACATAAGTCAACAATTTGGGATTCTATTTAATTCCATAACAAAGTGATGAGTAAGGAATCCTCTTGTTCCAATGTATCAAACAATTTCAGATCGATAGGTAGATCATCAGTAAGAAGTCTTTGCTTGCTTTGACCAGTGGCATACTTATACACTGCCTTGGACTATTAAATGTAATTACTACTATTCAACTTTCGAGTAGTAATAATATGAGAACTTGGATGAGGAGACACACCGAAGATAGTTTTGGATTCCATAGTGAGTTTATAAAAAAAAAAAAGGTAACAAGAAAAAAGTTTCCTCCACACACGGAAGATAAAATTAAAAGGAAAGAGAAGAATATACTGTTTTTTTTTCATATGAATCTATCAAACTTTCTCTGCTACCTATAAGCAGTCACCGAAAAATAGTACTGTGAACAATACCAATAACTCTTTTTTTAAAGAAGAAAGAAGAGAAAAAAATTATTTAGAATCCCAAGAGATTTTACTCCGATACCATGTTGAAATAAGAACTAAAAGAATTCTCTGTTTTATTGATTGATTAGAATACAATTTAACAGTCCAATATATAGACTCATGAATATTAAATTTAATAAGACTAGGATACAATTATTAGAGAAGAAAAATATAATCTATTCCTTTATTATATTTATGCAATAGAGTCTGACCCAGTTGGGAACTAGATATCTACCAGAAGCTGCTCTGCCCCTCACCGTTATAGTTTTAATCAGTGTTTTCAGAGGCGAGGGCGTTAGGCGAGGTGTTTTGCCTCAATGAGGCGAGGCGTAAGCCCTGAGGCGTTGGGGCATAAGTCTTTTGAAACGTTGGGGCGTTTTGAATAAAATAATATTAATTAAATTATAAAAATATTAAAAAATAAAAATAATAAAAATTAATTAATTATCAATAAAGTTTACTAACTTAAGACTTATAAATGAATATTTATCAAAATATTTCAGAAACACACGTTAACATCACCAACACAATGTTAAGTGGTTGTTATTTACACACTTACAATAATATAACAAATTTACATACATCTCATCTTTCATCAATAAATCATAAATCACACTTCAAAAACCAAATTCTAATTTTCAAATTAACCAATCTATTCATTACAAGATACAAACACGCTCCAAATTCCAACAAGTATAAAAATAACACAATATTAAATGTCAAATATTTATTTATTAGTGTTTACACATTTATATTGATATAACAAATTCAATATATATAAATCTATTAAAAGTAACAAATTAGATAGCATAGATAATGTAATCCTAATGATGTTATAAAATGATATTAATAAAATATATAATATATAATATGAAGCATATTTAGTGAATTTGCTCGGTGAAAATAAAGGAGAAAAAAAATAAAAGAAACAGTGGAAAGTAGAAACAAAGGAGACAAAAAAAACAGAAAACAAAAGAAAAAACAAACAAACAAACAAGAAGAAGAAGAAGAAGGCGGCAACAGCTGAAAGAAGGGGAAAAAAAAAAAAAGAAGAATTCAAAAGGCAGCAGCGGAAAGGAGGGGAGGGAAAAAAAAAAAGGCAAAACATGAACTTCACGCATGGCCAGGGCTCGAACCCAGGTCAGAAACATGGCCAAGTATGATTCTACCATTAGACCATTAGTGTGTTTTAATTGATTTATGACTAACAAATATATATATAGAAGGTCTGATTTTTTTGGTTGCATTGGGCGCCCGCCCAGACGCCCGGGGCGTAAAAGGCGTACGCCCCGGGTCTAGGCGAACGCTCCGACCCGAAAAACGCACGCCCAACGACACTTTCGCCCCAACTTTCACGCCTCGGGGCTTTTTAGCCCCGTTTCGCCCCTAGGCGCGCCCCGGGCGCGCCCAGATTTCGTTTTTTAAAACACTGGTTTTAATAGTGCCATGATATTGAATTTTGTTTCTTTCTTCTTATTTTTGGCTTTTAATTACTTTACTTTCTATTCTTACGCTTAACTCTTGGATTGCATGAAGATTGAAGTAATGATTTGGAAGCTAGAACTGATGATATGTTGATCTATTCTGCACTCATGAAATAAAACTGCGACCCACATGTTCCAAATATTAAACTTTTTCTCAGTTCTTATTTTGTTACTCTCTACAGTAGAACTTTAGTCTGGTTAATTGATCTGCTTGTCCTATCTCTTTGAGTTCTATCACCATTTTCAACTTATGATTTAACCCTTCAAAATGAAATTCTTATAATATAATTTGTTAACAGATTAGACATGTTTGATAACATGCTTTAGTTGGACTTTCTTCCCTGTTAAAATTGGACTTCTCTATTATGATTTTATTTATACCTTTTATTGAATTCTGTCCCATTATCCTCCACATTACCAGAATACTTCACTTACATGAATCTGAGCCTTAATAAGTAGGTAAGTGCTGATAAATGATACATTTGCATGATTTCTGGTGGAATAATGCAAGTAACACTCAAACATAAAATTTGACAACATTGTGGATTACATTTGAATCCACTAATTCTAGTCCATGATTCCTCATAACAATTTAACAATGGGTGAAGTTTGGATGCATAGATCTCGAATCGTCTGTTTTTCCTTTCGGGTATAACTTGCTAGTTCTCAATGAAATCACTTGTTATTTAGTTGATCTAAACCTATGTTGAACATTTTCGATTTAGTTGATGTAGTAGACCTATGTTGAAGCGTAATCTATATACACTAGTAAAAGTTCCACCTTCTTACTTTCCTTTATCTTTTTTCTTGTGGGGAGAGGAAGGTGCTGAAAATTTGTTGTACTTGGGAACTAATGTCTTCAGTTTCCACAAAATTGTTGGGCATGTATCCGTTATGTTCTAGTTTCTCTTTGCATAAAGATCCTTTGTCAACCTAGTATTGCATTACAAAATTCCAGGAAGGATTCTGAGCAAACAAAGCAGAACGAGGACTTGGTAGATGAAAAAGAGCGGCTTCTAGAAGAGATTGAGAGGATCCTTGGAGAAACAGGCAAAGACATAATTTCCTAGGATCTTGTTTGGATCCCTCTCTCTAGATAATCGCACAATAGGGATAAATAAGTGAAACAGAGTTATCTACACTTGATGATATATTAGTACAATTGGGTGGCTTGTTTGTTGATATAGCCCAAAATATTCCGGCCCAAACAGGCTCCAAGTCCAACAAAATACTCCGGCCCAGATGAGCTCCGGGCCCAACAGAATAGTCTACTCCAAATAAGTTCAGGTTTGGCTAACTCTCCGACCCGATGGAGGCTTCGGTCTAAGAAATAGCCCAGCAAGTTTCTCGGCCCAGTAAAACCTTTGGGCCCATGAAGAATGGCCCAGACCTGGGCCCCCTCGACGCACAGCCCTACAGCTACACTACGGCCACCTTGCAGCTACACTACGGCCACCATACGACCTGCAGCAGCCACCTACAGCCACCCTACGGCCCGCGGCCGCCCTGCCCCGAGCTTGTAATCATTGACCCCTTAGGGGCGAATGGCTATAAATAAGCCCAGGTATGGACTCCACCGATATACACATTTCAGTCTTTTTCTACTCGCACTTGATTTACTTAAGCCCTGGGTTTCTCTTGAACCCTCGGCTTCGCCCCTAAGCTCTTGCTAACTCAAGCATCGGAGCGTCCTTGGAGGCCTCCCCTTCCCCTCCTTCCGAAGGCCCTTAGTCTCCCCCTGTTACTTGTGCAGGGCCCAGGTCATATCAACACCCAAGCCACGTCAGCTTCCAGACCATATCAGCACCCAAGCCACGTCCTCACCCTGGCCACGACAGCACCAATAGTTAGCGGCATCAATAGATTGGTGCTGTCCGTGAGAATTCACAATCTCTCACTACACTGCCACCAAGAAACAGTGTTAGAAGAACCAACAAGGAAGCCCCAGCGGCGTGCTCTGCTCTTACCCAAGGCGACGCTCGCAGTCACCAAGCCAGACCCAGGTTCCCAACAATCCCCGAGCACGCCACCCCTGCTAGAGAGCAGCGCCTTCACCTTTTCGGAAATGACTCTTCCAATTACGAGGAAGAGGTTGCCCACCTCTAGGCTCCAGTGACTCAAGCTCAGTTCCAAGAACTCTCTAGGATGATAGACAACTTAGCGGCCCAAGTACGGGGAGGAGGTCAGCAGCCTTTCTTCTCCGTCACCAATCTCCAAAGTAAACTGGGTCATCCAGCAGGGACGACCCAACCTATAACCAGCCCCACAACGAGCCCTCGCCTCGTAACAGCCGATCCAAGGAGAACTCCTCCTCAAAAGGTAACCTCAGCCTAGACAGGCGTTTTGAGAAAATGGAAGAAAAAATAGACTCGGCTCTGAGATGCAAAAATTCCAACCTCATGGATGAGCTCTGCATCCAAGACTCTTTGTTCACAAAGGATGTCCTCGAGACCCCGCTTCTGCCCAACTTCAAGATGCCTCAAGTCAGGATGTATGATGGCTCCACGGATCCTATAGACCACCTACAACACTACAAAATGACTATGATGCTGCACCGGCATTCAAACCCAGTCATGTGCTACGAATTCCCTCTGACTCTCGAGAAGGTAGCGGGTACCTGATACTCAAAGCTGAAGCCAGGAAACATCAGCAATTTCAAAGAACTCAGCTACACCTTCGCCTCCCATTTCTTCAATAGCAAAGGGCCCAAGAATACTTCAGAGAGCCTCTTCAAGATCATCGAGCAACGAGAGGAGAGGCTTCGAGCCTACATCTCACGGTTCAATATAGCAGCATGGGAGATCCCTGACCTCGCCCCAAACATCTAGGTGATGGCATTCAAAAATGGATCGAGGTCGAGCATCTTCAGCTTTAAACTGACTCGACACCCACCTAGAGACATGAACGAAATCTTGGCCCAAGCTGAAAAATATATGTTGGCAGAGGATGACCAAGCCTTCAGAAGAGAGAGGGAAGGGGAAGCTGAGAAGAAGAGGAAGGATTCCAACCCCCAGTAGGGGATAGTCAAGAGGCCCCATTAGGAGAAAAAGTACAGACCCCACCCTCGAGCTGACGGCTTCACTCCACTCAATGCCACCAGGATAAACGTCCTCATACAACTCCAAGATAAGTCCATCCTCTAGTGTCCCCCCAGGAAGCCGCATCTCGGAGGTGACCAGAGGCGGTGGTGCCGCTTCCACTAGAACTATGGTCATGACACTAAGGAATTTCATGACCTGAAGAAGCAGATTGAAGCTCTTATCAATTGGGGGTACTTAAAGAAATTTACCGAGCCCCGAAGAAAAGACGAGCTCGCGCTGCCAAGAAGAGATGTCGGACGTCCGTATCGCCAACAAGAGTGGAGGGACCCAGAAATGAATCTTAGGGCCGAGCAAGAAGGGCCCAGTCAGAAGAAGCAAGAGGTGGCCACGACCACCCACATCATCAAGACAATTTGCAGGGGCCCGGCCGAGGGAGGTAGTTCGAGGCAGAGCAGTAGAGTGTACGCCAAGGCTGTAGCCTCTGTCAGTGGCCCCCACAATAAAAGAAGAACAGAACCAGTGATCTCCTTCACGGATGATGATTTAGAGGATGTACAGACTCCTCACGATAATGCAGTGGTAGTCTCTCTTTTGGTTGCCAACTGCGAAGTACGACGAGTCCTGATTGATAATGAAAGCTCAACGGAAATATTGTTCCATGATGCTTACCAGTGCATGAAGCTGAAGGATGGACATTGATGAGAGTCATAAAATGCTTCTCAACAGTGGTTAATTGTTAGCATTTTATGATTGATCTCGGTCTTTATTGCGCTTTTATGTGTTAATAACTCTAAAGTAATATTATTGGACCACTGACTTATTTCAGTGCAATTTTCAGGTACTTTGAGTTTAAAAGAGAAAAAGAAGCGATCGTTGCTTAAAAGGCCAAGATCCTATGCTTCTGGAGGACAAGATGGACTGCTGCCTTTATTGCAATCGAGTGCACAAGCAGCGTGATTGAGCGCACATCCCACATCGACCAAGAAGTACTTTGCAGAGTAACTGCGATCGAGTGCAAGAAAGCTGCAATCGAGCGCACATGCGATCGAGTGCAAGAAGGCTACGATCGAGCAGAATCCCACATCGGATAGAAAACACACAGCACTCCGGGAGTTGCCCTATAAAAACCCCCCTCCACTTCAGCTTTAGGCATCAATCAGAGCTCATCTGAAATCATCAGAGAGTGAATCCGGAGGGCCTTTAGGAGCAATCTAGAGGGCCTTTAGGATGAATCCGAAAGTATAAATTTGGGGGCAAGTTGAGGATGATCGTTGAGAGGCCGGAGGCAACTCAAGGAGGCATGAGCTCAATGGCCAGCTAATCTCCAAGCAAGGTGAAGAGATAAATCCCTAGGTGTATTTGTTCTTATTTTCCTTTATTTGATTCAGTTGTAGTTGGATATTATTTTCATTAAACATTGTTATGTTTTATTCTTTAATTTAATTAGTAGATTTTTATTAGTCCGGTGATTGCATGCTTCATTTCCATATAAGTCTAGTCATGCTTTTCTTATGTGTATCTGTTTGGGTGTGATTGAGTCCGGTAGATCTCTTTTATAGATTTATCCATTGCTGCGGTATTGTCGTTTAGATATACCGTCGTCTTTTGATAATTTATAAGTTAGGTCATATGTGCTTGAAAGTAAAGAATAATTCATAGCAATCACATTAGGGTTTATAAATGCACTTTAATTGAATATTTTTCGATTACCTATTTGGGATGTGAAACTTACAATCGAGAATAAAACAACTGAATCAAGTTAAGATTAGAGCAACGAACCTAAGGAGGATTTCTGGAACCTTGTCGTTTCTTTTATTATATTATTCAATCTTTCGCATAATTTTCATAAAATCAACAATTTAGATTCTTTCAATCAATCTTTTATCGTTTGTGTTCAAGTTTACACCTTCTTCTGTAATTAACTTGTTCCCTGTGGAATCGACACCCTAAAGCTGTACTACAAATAACCACGTTACACTTTGGACATAATCAAATTTTGGTGCCATAGCCAGGGAAACGTGCTTAAGTACAAGGAAGATTGTCAACTTTTGACATGATGGTAAAAGAACTGTAAATAGTTTTTCTTTTCAATAGTTGTAAAGGCAGTAACTTTGTTCCTTCTTTTAGCTTGCTGTATTAATTTATTTTATTTTATTATTTCTTTTTAGGATTTTTGTGAACTTGCATGCCCAGATATAGAGACCATTTGGGTAGATTTGCTTGTAGGCCTGTGCTAGAGTCAGGATTGAACTTTTTAAACCCTTTATTTGATAATCCATCTAGTCCTGAGGAAATGAGTGAACACGAAGATCAACCTACTAGGATGCTTCAGGATTACCTCCACCCTACATGCACAACCACACCATCTTGCATCATGTTTCCAGCCAACATTCCCCAATTAGACCTTAAAACAGGGATGATACAGTTACTCCCTACATTTTATAGCATGGAAAATGAGAACCCATATGTGCACATCAGAGAGTTTGAGGAAGTAGTTACAACTTTCCATAGTCAAGGTGCAATTGCTGGCATTGTGCGGCTTAAGTTCTTTCCTTTCACTTTGAAGGATAGAGCTAAGAGTTGGCTATACTCACTGAGACCACGATCTATTGGATCGTGACTGAGATGACTAGGGCCTTCTTTAACAAATACTTCCCTCAGCATAAGACTAACGTGTTGAAAAGACAAATCTCCACCTTTGCACAAAAGGAAAATGAGACTTTGTATCAGTCTAGGGAGAAATTTAAAGAGTTGTTAAGTATGTGTCCACACCATGGGTATGAAAATTGGCGTTTAGTGAGCTACTTCTATGAGGGTCTTACCTATAGAGAACGCTAATTTGTAGAGATGATGTGCAATGGGAAATTTCTGCAAAAAGACCCCGATGAGGCTCTTGAATACCTCAATGAGCTTGTTGAGAAAACTCATACATGGACTGGACCTAGTGCTACTGAAAGCATGAGTAGGTCACGACCTATAGGAAACCCCAGTGGTGGAGGGATATACCATCTTAGGGAAGAAGACAATCTGAAAGCTAAGGTCGAACTGCTCACTAGGGAGTTAGAAGCATTGAAAACTAAGGGCTCAAAGCAAACACATGCAGCTAATCATGCCGAGTCTTTAGAGCCGTGTTTTGTGTGTGGCGGGGTAGATCATCTCCTCCAAGAATGCCCCACATTTACTGATATGAGAGGGCTGTATGAGGAACAATGTAATGCCTTAGGCATGTACAAGAAGCCTCTTGCACCTTTCTCTAGCACTTATAATCCGGGGTGACAGAATCACCCCAACTTTAGCTGGAAATTTGAAAGTCAGCAGGATGCACAGCCCCCTAGATCATCCCCTGCACCTTATTATGCACCTTCATCCTCTAGGAACTCCTTAGAAGACACCTTACAGGCTTTTATAGAGGCACAAGGTAAGACAAACCAGAGGGTTGAGGCATTAATTACGCAAGTGGTTAAAGAGCATAAAGAAATTAAGAGCCAAGTGTCCAAATTAATGGGCTCCTTAAGTGTGACTGAGCAAGGTAAGTTCCCTTCCCAAGCTCAGTCCACACCTCGCGGTCAACATGTGGCACAAGAAAATTTAAAGGATGTAAATGCTATAGTGACCCGAAGTGGTAAGTCACTACACATCTCACCAATGAATGAATCCGAGGATGTGGAAAAAGATCAAACTAGTAGTAATACTGAGCTGTCCAATGACCTTGAAGTGACCAAAAGTCCTGTTAAGGCACCATTTCCTCAAGCCTTAAAGTCAAACAAGAAAAATTTGGACTTAAATAACGAAATCCTAGAGAACTTGAGGCAAGTAAAACTCAATCTTCCTCTGTTGCATATGATTAAACAAGTTCCTACTTATGCAAAAGTTCTCAAAGATTTATGCACAATTAAGAGGAAACACCATGTCAAGAAAACTGCATTTCTAACTGAGCAAGTTAGTGCTTTAATTGAGGAAATAATTCCCCTAAAATAAAAGGATCCAGGCTGTCCTACCATTGCTTATAGCATTGGAAATCATGAGGTTGGACAAGCCTTGCTAGATTTAGGAGCTAGTGTAAACTTGATGCCATTTTCCGTTTATTTACAGTTAGGTTTAAGAGAAATCAAACCAGCCAGTGTGGTGCTACAACTGGCTGACCGTTCAGTCAAAGTACCCCGGGGTTTGGTAGAGGATGTGTTGATTCAGGTTGATAATTTTACTACCCTGTTGATTTCCTAATCCTTGATACTACTTCTGCGGTTGACACTAACTCTAGAATTCCTTTGATTTTGGGTAGATCTTTCCTTGCTATTGCAAATGCTCTTATTAATTGCAGGAATGGACTCATGAAGCTGTCTTTTGGAAACATGACCTTAGAAGTGATCATTTTCAATGTTACAAAACAGCCTGAAGATTAGGACGAAAACCACCAGCTATACATGATCGAGTCACTCATCGATGAGGGAGTTTCCATGGCTCATGATTTTGATCATTTTAAGAGTTTTCTTGTTAATTCTGAGATTGATTTATTTGATGATAAAACTGATATAATTGATACTTGTGCTGTTTTTGACAAATCTCAGGATTATAGCATTCGGGTGTGGCACCCGAGGTTTGAGGAGTTGCCTGACAGAAGCGGAAAACAAATCCCCTCAAGTGTGGAAGCACCTAAAGTCGAATTGAAGCCACTACCTAAGGGTTTAAAACATGCCTTTCTCGGTTCAGGTGATACCTTTCCTGTTATTATTTCTTCTAAATTATCTGAGACCCAATGTGAGAAATTAATTCAGACTTTAATTGCACATAAATCGGCCTTAGGATGGAGCATGGCTGATTTGAAGGGAATTAGTCCCCTGATCTGCTCCCATAAAATAAATTTGGATGAAGGAACCAGTCCTCGTAGAGACCCTCAATGTAGACTTAACCCCACTATGAAAGAAGTAGTGAAAAATGAAGTGCTGAAACTGTTAGATACGGATATTATATATCCCATAACTGATAGTAAATGGGTAAGTCCTACACAAGTCGTTCCCAAAAAGTTCGGAGTCACTGTGGTAATGAATGACCTAGAAGAGTTAGTCCCTACCAAACTTGTGACCGGGTGGCGTATGTGCATTGATTACAAAAAATTAAATGCTGCCACCCAGAAAGACCATTTCCCACTCCTTTTTATTGATCAAATTCTTGAGCGTG
The DNA here is from genome assembly GCA_023935145.1 of Bretschneidera sinensis. Lineage (NCBI taxonomy): Eukaryota > Viridiplantae > Streptophyta > Magnoliopsida > Brassicales > Akaniaceae > Bretschneidera > Bretschneidera sinensis. Next base: position 49,995,363 of record CM043703.1, on the reverse strand, counting down.
TAGCTGGTCATCCTTTTTACTATTTCTTAGATGGTTATTCTGGCTATTATCAGATAGAAATTGCATTAGAAGACCAGGATAAAACCACTTTTACTTGTCCCTTTGGCACTTATGCTTTTCGTAGAATGCCATTTGGATTTTGTAATGCCCCTGTCACTTTTCAACGTTGCATGATGAGTGTTTTTAGTGACATGGTTGAAAATTGCATGGAGGTTTTTTTGGATGACCTGACTGTTTTTGGATCTTCATTTGATACATGCTTAATGAATTTGGAAAGAGTATTAATTCAATGTGAGGAAAAATAATTTGTTTTAAACGGTGAAAATATGAAAAAAAAAAAATATCACTACCACAACCCAAGTACATTAAAGGAGATAAGTTGGGGGTTGTGGAAAAGATAAGAAAAAAAATGTTGAAAAAGAAGGTGAATGGTTATGTGCCAAAAATAAAAAATAAAAAAAAAACGAATTATGGCAAAGAAAGAAAAAGAAAAGAAAAATGGTGATTTATTGAAAGAAACGCTCGAAAAATGGTTGAAAGAGTTGGGTGTTGAAGTATAGGTTATCAAGTGCTTAAAGTGATTGTGTTTAAAGCTAAGAGATTGAGTTCTTTTACTTGTGAATCCTTCCCATTCTTCCTTAGCCTTTACCTTAGCCTAACGTTACAAGCTTATTAAAGACCTTTTGATCCAATGTAGTGTGATTTTTCTACAATAATGGAGAGTGGTTTGAAATGTAAGCATATGGAGCTTGTTTTTGTGATTGACATCACACTATTTATTATGTTTTTAGAGACCAAGACTTGTATTCATGAATGTTATGCATAAAATCATCCGGGTGTTTGGATTAATGGATTGTGGTAAGATGGATGGTAAGAGTCAATAACGATTTTAAGATTGATGTTTGGATTACTTTTGGATTTGGGTGAAATTTAATGATTCTTTGTGCCTTATGTTATGTGCAATTTATGAGACAAAATGTGAATTACTCTTGGTTAACACTAATATTGCTTTTCATTTACTTTGATTCCCACCATAAAATTCATCTCTTAGTTTCGCTTGAATTGCTAGGGACTAGCAATAAGCTAGTTGGCGGTTATGATGAGAGTCATAAAATGCTTCTCAACAGTGGTTAATTGTTAGCATTTTATGATTGATCTTGGTCTTTATTGCGCTTTTATGTGTTAATAACTCTAAAGTAATATTATTGGACCACTGACTTATTTCAGTGCAATTTTCAGGTACTTTGAGTTTAAAAGAGAAAAAGAAGCGATCGTTGCTTAAAAGGCCAAGATCCTATGCTTCTGGAGGAGAAGATGGACTGCTGCCTTTATTGCAATCGAGTGCACAAGCAGTGCGATTGAGCGCACATCCCACATCGACCAAGAAGTACTTTGCAGAGTAACTGCGATCGAGTGCAAGAAAGCTGCAATCGAGCGCACATGCGATCGAGTGCAAGAAGGCTACGATCGAGCAGAATCCCACATCGGATAGAAAACACACAGCACTCCGGGAGTTGCCCTATAAAAACCCCCATCCACTTCAGCTTTAGGCATCAATCGGAGCTCATCTGAAATCATCAGAGAGTGAATCCGGAGGGCCTTTAGGAGCAATCTAGAGGGCCTTTAGGACGAATCCGAAAGTATAAATTTGGGGGCAAGTTGAGGATGATCGTTGAGAGGCCGGAGGCAACTCAAGGAGGCATGAGCTCAATGGCCAGCTAATCTCCAAGCAAGGTGAAGAGATAAATCCCTAGGTGTATTTGTTCTTATTTTCCTTTATTTGATTCAGTTGTAGTTGGATATTATTTTCATTAAACATTGTTATGTTTTATTCTTTAATTTAATTAGTAGATTTTTATTAGTCCGGTGATTGCATGCTTCATTTCCATATAAGTCTAGTCATGCTTTTCTTATGTGTATCTGTTTGGGTGTGATTGAGTCCGGTAGATCTCTTTTATAGATTTATCCATTGCTGCGGTATTGTCGTTTAGATATACCGTCGTCTTTTGATAATTTATAAGTTAGGTCATGTGTGCTTGAAAGTAAAGAATAATTCATAGCAATCACATTAGGGTTTATAAATGCACTTTAATTGAATATTTGCCGATTGCCTGTTTGGGATGTGAAACTTGCAATCGAGAATAAAACAACTGAATCAAGTTAGGATTAGAGCAACGAATCTAGGGAGAATTTCTGGAACCTTGTCGTTTCTTTTATTATATTATTCAATCATTCACATAATTTCATAAAATCAACAATTCAGATTCTTTCAATCAATCTTTTATCGTTTGTGTTCAAGTTTACACCTTCTTCTGTAATTAACTTGTTTCTCTGTGGAATCGACACCCCAAAGCTGTACTACAAATAACCGCGTTATACTTTGGGCGTAATCAGACATCTGGAGCCGACCCCGACCCCTCTCTATGGTTTCGGTGGTTCTCCAGTGTTTGTTGAGGGGATTATAGTCCTCCTGATGACCGTAGGAATAGTGCCAAGGACCTCCACAGTGCAGACCACCTTCATGGTAGTCAAGTAGCCCTCCTCCTACAATATGATCATCGGCCGACCCACCCTCAACAAACTGAAGGCCGTTGTTTCCACCTATCACCTGAAGGTCAAATTTCCCACCAGTGAAGGTGTAGGAGTGATCAGAGGGGATCAAAAAATATCCCGGGCCTACTACGTGAACGCTGTCAGAGAAGGGAAGAAGACAGAGGCCCTGCTCCTTAAGGTAGAAGATCTCAGGGATGAGATGAGAACACATAGGGGGCGACCCGCCGAGGAGTTGACCTCGGTACCACTCGGAGGAGACCCCGCCCGAACCGTCCAAATAGGTGCAAACCTCCCCGAAGAGCATAGAAATGAGCTCTTCTCCCTACTCCAGAAGAACAGAGACCTGTTTGCCTAGTTGGCCTCGGACATGCCGGGGATTAGCCCTGGGACTATCGAGCATCGCCTGAATGTGGATCCCAGGTACAAGCCTATCATTCAGAAGAAGATGACCTTTGCTCCTAAGTGCCAGGCGGCTATCAACACCGAGGTGGATATACTGCTGGAAGTCGGTTTTATCAGAGAGGCCAGGTACCCGGAATGGGTATCCAATGTGGTAATGGTCAAGAAAGCCAGTGGTAAATGGCATATTTGTATTGACTTTACAAATTTAAACAAGGCTTGCCCAAAGGACAGCTTCCCTCTCCCTCGGATTGATCAGATGGTAGACGCCACCTCCGGGCATGAACTCCTCTCTTTCATGGATGCATACTCTAGTTATAATCAGATCTTCATGCACAAGCCGGACCAAGACAACAACGCCTTTGTCACTGACCGAGGCCTGTATTGTTACAAAGTCATGCCCTTCGGACTCAAGAACGCTGGGGAAAACTATCAGAGGCTGGTGACCAAGATCTTCAAGGGACAGATTGGGCGGAACATGGAAGTTTACGTGGATGATATGCTGGTTAAGAGCGCAGAAGCACGCAACCATTACTTCGACCTGGAAGAGGCGTTCGGAGTACTGAACTAGCATAACATGAGGCTGAATCTGTCCAAATGCGCATTCGGGGTAACCGGAGACAAGTTCCTAAGGTTCATGGTCACCCAGAGAGGAATAGAAGTCAATATGGAGAAGATAAAGGCCATCCTCGATATGACCCCTCCTAAATCTGTGAAATAAGTCCAGAGGCTCACCGGCAGAGTAGCGGCCCTAAATCGGTTCATGTTCAAGTATGCGGAAAGGTGCCTTTCTTTCTTTAAGGCCATCAAGAAGGCAAAAGATTTCTCCTGGTCCAAGAGTTGCCAGGAAGCTTTTGAAGAATTGAAGAAGTATCTAAGTTCGCCACCACTCCTAACCAAGCCGCTCCCGGGCGAGGAACTTTTCTTTTATTTATCAGCTGGAGAAAGTGCCCTAGCCTCTGTCCTGGTGCGGGAAAAAGCGAGCATCCAGAAGCCCATTTACTGTAACAACCTATCCCAGGTTGGCCACCCCGAAACGGTGTCATCACATTTTGAGAATCCCAGCACGACACATATATATAGCAGTAAAAAAAATAAATATTACCAAAAGAACTTTACATCAATCCATAAAATGCATGAAGATTTACAAATAATTTTTTTTTTCATTTTATTTTCTCATTAGTCTGAGGATGATGACACGTACGCGGCTTACAGAAAATGATTTCTTCTGAACCTTAACTCACCAAACTATTTTCCAAGCCTGTTACTTGAAAATCATTGTACAATGAGGAGTGAGCTTCACAAGCTCAGTGAATTAAATTTACTAAAAGTATTCCAAATTCCATAAATAGTCCTTTAATATTTAATCTTTTATTCTTCTCTATCAATATCCTCTTTTCAATCATTAGTCCACCTTAAGACCATCAATTATCTCATAATTACCTCGTAATGAGGTTCACATCATAAAATCTTCTATTTAACTAAGTCTTAACATCATAACTATCTATTTCTATGAGACTCAACCATTTATAATTAAATTCACAATAATGTCTCACATCTCAGCATTTCAATAATCTTATTATCATAGCTGTCTCTTTTTATGAAACTCAACCATCTATAATTAAATTCACAATAATATGTCACATCTCAACATTTCAATAATCTCATTATCATAGCTGTCTCTTTTTATGAGATTCAGCCATCATACACGACAATATACCTCATCTCAGCTTTTCAATAATATTTTCATCATAACTATCTCTTTTTGCGAGACTCAATCATCTATAATTATTTTCACGATAATAAATCACACATCAGCATTTCAATCATACAGCAATAATTAAACAGATGCAAATGCATGAATGATTATGATGGGAACGTCTTCCCACCTGTCGACAGGTTGTTATTATCTTAGACCGGCTACCCTCCCGGTTCTTTTATTCTCATCAGACCGGTTGCCTTCCCGGTTAATTCCAGCATATACCGGCTGTCACGGTTTTCACTTTTCATTCCAGCATATACCGGCCGTCACGGTTTTCACTTTTCATCTCAGCATATACCGGCTGTCACTGTTTTTACTTTTCATCCCAGCATATACCGGCTGTCATGGTTATTTCATTAAACCGGCTGCCTTCCTGGTTCTTTCGGTTATATTATTAAATGCATATGCACATGAACAATGATATGAAACAGTAATATAAAAACAATATAAAGATTTAAATCACTTAGTTTGGCTATCCTGATTATCCACAGATTTTATATAACAAAGCTTCTTAAAAAAATTTCTTACATCCAATCATCCTGATTTTTTTCAAATTATAAAAATTCCACTAAATTCTTCTCTTCCCAAATCACATCAAATAATCCATTAAAATCTGTCAATATCCACTAAAATTCATCTCAAATCATCCATCAAAATTTGTCAAGATCCGCTCAAATTCATCTCATCATAATTCGTATTAAAACATTAATATGTCTCATCAATAATTTATTTATTGCTTTTATTCTTAAATAAACTTATGATTTCCAAAAACATCATTTCTCACCGAAAAATATTTCTACATGTTCAAATTTCCTATCATACCCATAAATCAATTTTTCATCTAACACCCAAGTATATTATAATAATATTAAATTTAATATTATCCCCAAATAATTGATTTTTATTTAGACTATTTAAAGTAAATTCAACTCACCATGTAGCACTTAAAGCTACCCGTGGGTCATCTTCTTGCATTTCTCGGTTCTTCTCATAAATATCTTCCGTTGTAAATAGTCAACACCTGACATAATATTTGTATCAAAATTTCTAATTATTTCTTAAATTCATCATAAACCACTCCCTTTGAAAATTCCCACTTTGAGTTCCGAGAATTTCATATACGCTACAAATTCAAAAAAATAAATACTACGCTATTACCTTATAATATTGGTAACTTCTCATGATCCTCTATGAGATTCCGTAGAAAACTGCTTCAAAATTTTGCTCTTTTGATTTTTCTTTAGGTCTCCAAGTATTTTAAGAAAACATAAAAATGAAAGAAACTGAATGATTTCAGTTTCTACACATATATATAGGAGGAGCTTCAGCCTCTCCCCAACCTAACTCTCCACTTTTTTTAAAAAAAAATCACCCACGTTTTAAATCTTCAGCAACCACCCCCCTAACTAACTCTCTCATTATTTTTTATTTTTTTTAAAGACCTCCACTATATAATGGAAGCATGATGTCCATTATCCATTTTTTTTTTAAACAAAACTCTTTTTCTTTCTTTCTTTCTTTTTTTTCTTCTTTTCCTTCTTCCTTTACTTTTTCCTTTCTCCTTTTTGATTTCTGTCTTCGGTCTGGGACGTTCACGTCCCAGATTTTTTTTATACTATTCATGCTTTTTACTATTCACATTTTTTTTTCAATACTAATCCTTCACATAAAAAATATTATTTAAATCTCATGACATATTTATCAAATTACTTCTTTACCCTTAATTCACGAATACAGGTATTACAATTCTACCCACCTTACAAAAATTTCGTCCTCGAAATTTCTTTACTTTACTCCATAATCAAATATAATCCCTCTTCATACTTGTCTTACGTTTTCACGAAATCTCTTCAACATCCTTATTCTGTCATCGAACTTTACACTAGTGAAATTATTCTTTTACACAAAGGTTACTTTCTTTGTCCAAAATTCTCACTGGTACTTGCATATAAGTCCAAACTTTCTGAATTTCTATAACTTAGCTCGAAATATCATGTAAACACTTTCTTAAAGTGAAACGTGAAATACATTATATTAATGTTTTAAATTATGGACGCAAAATTCAAGTTACTCACAAAAACCTCATAGGGTCCCACATACTTTGGATTCAACTTTTCTTTTCTGTTTAAATCTCAATACACCTTTTCATTGAGATATTTTTCACTATACCCAATCACCTACTTGAGACTCAAGAGGTCTACTCTAGGTTGCTTTACGGTTCTTTCTAACAAATTTGATAATCTCTATTATTAGCTTAATAATAGATAGACCAGATATATTTGTCTCTTCCATCTCTTCCCAACATATAGGAGTTCTACACCTCCTATCATACAATATCTCAATGGGTGTCATCCCAATACAAATTTGATACCGATTATTATAAACAACTTCAATCAATGGCATGCAAGCATCTCAATTTACTGAGAAATTCATCACATATGTCCTTAGCATAACTTCTAGTATTCTAAAAGTCCAATATGAACATGAAAATTATATTAAATTAGCATTGTGTACCCGTGGCTTTCTAAAAGTCTCTCCCAATACCAAGATGTAAATCTAACATCTTTATTTGACATTACACTCAATAGTATTCCATACAACCTCACAGTCTCAGCTATATCCCTCTTCAATCTTGACCATCAGAATTTCTGTCTCAGTCCTCTTTATTTCTTATTGTTACTTGATTGCATCGAATCTACATTATTATGTACCTTTCTCACTATCTCCTTCACATTATTTGGAACACAATTTCCAAGTTCCAATACTAAAATACTCTCACTTCAATTTTAACCTCATATTACGTTCTAATAAGCACTCAATGCTTAATCTTTTTCTATCTCTTGATCTCTACCTTGCATCTCTAAAACATTTCATTATGGATGACTGAACAACCATATTTATTAACCATGATCCTCTACCACTGTTATTCAACTTCATTATTATCTCTTTTAAATCTATCATCAATTTCACATCCGGATTCCCATAGCAGTTAACCTTCTTGTAAAATTTTCTACTCAATACATCAGCTATCACCTTCACATTTTTAGATGATAATGAATTGTACAATCATAGATACTAATCAACTTTATCCACCATCTTTGCCTCAAATTCAAACCTCTCTGGGTAGATAAGTATGTCCAACTCTTATAACCCATGACTATCTCACAAGTGGCTCCATACAAATGATGTCTTCAATTTTTTTTTTAAAGCAAACACTATAACAATCAACTCTAAGCCATGAGTAAGTTAATTTTTATCATGAATCTTCAATTGCTTAGAAGTATGGTTCACAATTTTCCTATGATACACATATCCCAATCATTTATGTGACGTATCACTATACACCACAAATCTTTCATCATCAGAAGGAAACACCAATATTAGATATGTATTTAATTCTCCCTTAGAAATTGGAATATTTTTCTCATACTTTCATTACTATACAAATCTCGTATTTTTCTCTGGTCAGTCTATTTAACCGTATTACAAAAACAATAATTCTAAAAGGATCTTCTATAATAACCAGCTATCCCAAGAAGATTCTAATCTCAGTCATATTAGTTGGTCTCTCCCAACTTAACATTACCTTTATTTTTATTTTTTTTTATATAAATCATCTGTTATGCCATTCCTGAAATTATATGGTCCAAGAAAGTTATTTCTTTCCATCAACATTCACACTTAGAGAACTAATATCATACCATCTCTTTCTCATCAAAGTCTCCCACACAATTTCTAAATGTTTTACTTGCTCTTCCGTAGTCTTAAATATACCAAGATGTTATCGATGAACATAACCACAAGATTATCAAGAAATGGTTCAAACATTTTATTCCTCCAGTCCATGAATGTTTATGGAATATTATTCAATTCAAATATCATCACAAGAAACTTATGATCATAACATGTCATAAAAACAATCTTAGGCATGCTTCCCTTCTCTATCTTCAATTGGTGATAATCTGATATTAGATTTATCTTAGAAAACACTCTCACTCCTTATAACTGCTCAAACAATTCATTTTTATCTTGGGTAAAAATATATTTGTTCTTATTCCAATTATCTGTAGTCTATACATACTCCTATCATTCCATCTTTCTCTTTCACAAACAACGCATGGGCTTCCTCAAATGCATTAAGTCTGATAAATTATTTATTAAAAAATTCTTAAAATGGTACGTTCAACTCTCTCAATTTAGCTGATGTCATTCTGTAGGGGGCTATTAAATATATGTGCTGATCCTGGTATCACATCAATAGAAAAATTTATCTCCCTACTTAGATACAACATAGGCAACTCATCAAGAATTGCATTAGAATATTCTTTCATCACTAAGATTTCTTCATATTTTCCTTTTTGGAACAATCAATCCTATTTAAAGAATATAAATCAACTTTAGATTTTTTTTTTTACCGATACGAATCACACAACCCTTGTAAACATTTATGATTATCACTTCATCTTTAATGAAAACTTCAAACAAAATATTTTTGTATCAAAGGACTAACACATACTTCAATAGACTTTATATGAATACTAGATGCAAAAGAATGGGTTGTATCAAGATCAACCAACATTGACATGTCCATTTTCTCTACATATAAAGCACTTCAAATTTTGACAATTCTGGAATAAATATCTCACCTGAATATATCTGAAACAAACTTTTGTCTCTCAATCATACATCAGATTGCCAGTTCCCCTTAGTGGCATACGTACTTCCTCTGTCATGACTTCCTATTCCCATAACCTGTCTCTCAAATTTAAGGGTACTCCTGATATTAATCTAAGCTACATAAGCAACAAATCTTGCTTGCCTCTGACTCTGCATTTCAGTTCCCTGTAACAAGGAACGCCTCTTCTGGGTGGTCTCCCACCCTACACACTCATACTATCACCTTCATGTCTAAGCCTCTTGAACCACTCTTTCTCTTTCCCTTAATCTACATCACATCTCTCTCAATCTAAAATGATATATCCATTAATATGACATAATTCATTTGTCTCATGTAATATAGTTTTGATCAAATCTTAAAACATAGTTCATCTATGAACTTCTTACACTTCTTCTCCTCTGGGTATGCCATGTTTGGTTCAACCATTGACAAAACCATAAATCTGCTATCATACCGAGCTACAGTTAACACATTTACCCCAAATAAATAATATCTTTATCTTGTTGAGCTCTAGAGACATAAGGAAAATATCTATCAAGAAAAATTTCCTTAAAACCTATTTTAGATTAAGGGTCTATCAATATTTGTACTTACCTTGGGAAGAATATCTTTTCACCATTCACAAAATGTCTCTTCCTAACTCCAACGAAGTGAAGGCAATCATCTGTCGTAAAATACTAACTAATGTCTCCACATATTTCTCCGAAACTTAAGCGTAAAAGGATTCATAGATCCTTTAAACAACAAAGCATTTAGCTTAATTATATTTCTCTGTATCTTATGCATAAATCCACTTTTCCCCTTTTTAAGTGTCTACCATTACTAAATTAACAACGTCAGGCACTGCTCTAGTGTGCTTATCAAGTCTATGCTATAAGTTATCCACTTGATCATCTGATACATTCATTTTCTCAAAAGCATGAGTAAGAGCTTATCTTAGCTCATCTCTTTCAATTCTAGATTCTCTCATACCTCAATTATATTACTAATATCAATCATATTATCAATATGTTCCCTTCTAGGAACCACAGATTCAGACTCAACCTCGACTTATCAAAAATATTGTGGGCTTACCACGCCTTCTTAAATCAATAATTTTAACTCTAGTTCTAGCGTGTCCACGTGTCATCCTCAGACTAATCATTATAATTTACTTTAATCTTCCACTTTCTTACTTCTTTTTTTTATGCAGTCTATAGAATCATACAACCTAATGCTCTGATACCAAAATTGTAACGACTCATCCCAGGTTGGCCACCCGAAAACGGTGTCATCACATTTTAAGAATCCCAGCACGACACATATATGTAGCAGTAAAAAAAATAAATATTACCAAAAGAACTTTACATCAATCCATAAAATGCATGAAGATTTACAAATAAATTTTTTTTTTCATTTTATTTTCTCATTAGTCTGAGGATGATGACACGTACGCGGCTTACAGAAAATGATTTCTTCTAAACCTCAACTCACCAAACTATTTGCCAAGCCTATTACCTGAAAATCATTGTACAATAAGGAGTGAGCTTCACAAGCTCAGTGAATTAAATTTACTAAAAGTATTCCAAATTCCATAAATAGTCATTTAATATTTAATCTTTTATTTTTCTCTATCAATATAATCTTCTCAATCATTAGTCCACCTTAAGACCATCAATTATCTCATAATTACCTCGTAATGAGGTTCACATCACAAAATCTTCTATTTAACTAAGTCTTAACATCATAACTGTCTCTTTCTATGAAACTTAACCATTTATAATTAAATTCATAATAATGTCTCACATCTCAGCATTTCAATAATCTCACTATCATAGCTGTCTCTTTTTATGAAACTCAACCATCTATAATTAAATTCACAATAATATGCCACATTTCAGCATTTCAATAATTTCATTATCATAGCTGTCTCTTTTTATGAGACTCAGCCATCATACACGACAATATACCTCATCTCAGCTTTTCAATAATATTTTCATCATAACTGTCTCTTTCTGCGAGACTCGATCATCTATAATTATTTTCACGATAATAAATCACACATCAGCATTTCAATCATACAGCAATAATTAAACAGATGCAAATGCATGAATGATTATGATGGGAACGTCTTCCCACCTATCGACAGGTTGTTATTATCTTAGACCAGCTGCCCTCCCGGTTCTTTTATTCTCATCAGACCGGTTGCCTTCCCGGTTAATTCCAGCATATACCAGCTGTCACGGTTTTCACTTTTCATCCCAGCATATACTGGCTGTCACGGTTTTCACTTTTCATTCCAGCATATACCGGCTGTCACGGTTTTCACTTTTCATCCCAGCATATACCGGTTGTCACGGTTTTCACTTTTCATCCCAGCATATACCGGCTGTCACGGTTTTTACATTTCATCCCAGCATATACCAACTATCACGGTTTTTACTTTTCATCCCAGCATATACCGGCTGTCACGGTTTTTACTTTTCATCCCAGCATATACTGGCTGTCACTGTTATTTCATTAGACCGGCTGCCTTCCTGGTTTTTTCAGTTATATTATTAAATGCATATGCGCATGAACAATGATATGAAACAGTAATATAAACTGTAATATAAAAATAATATAAAGATTTAAATCACTTAATTTGGCTATCTTGATTATCTACAAATTTTATATAACAAAGCTTCTTAAAAAAATTTCTTACATCCAATCATCCCGATTTTTCTCAAATTATAAAAATTCCACTAAATTCTTCTCTTCCCAAATCACATCAAATAATCCATGAAAGTCTGTCAATATCTACTAAAATTTATCTCAAATCATCCATCAAAATTTGTCAAGATCCACTCAAATTAATCTCATCATATTTTGTATTAAAACATCAATATGTCTCATCAATAATTTATTTATTGCTTTTATTCTTAAATAAACTTATGATTTCCAAAAATATCATTTCTCACCGAAAAATATTTCTACATGTCCAAATTTCCTATCATACCCATAAATCAATTTTTCATCTAACACCCAAGCATATTTCAATAATATTAAATTTAATATTATCCCCAAATAATTGATTTTTATTTAGACTACTTAAAGTAAATCCAACTCACCCTGTAGCACTTAAAGCTACCCGTGGGTCACTTTCTTGCATTTCTCGGTTCTTCTCAGAAATATATTCTGTTGTAAATAGTCAACACCTGGCATAATATTTGTATCAAAATTTCTAATAATTTCTTAAATTCATCATAAACCACTCAGTTTGAAAATTCCCACTTTGAGTTCCGAGAATTTCATATATGCTACAAATTCAAAAAAAATAAATACTACACTATTACTTTATAATATTTGTAACTTCTCATGATCCTCTATGAAATTCCCTAGAAAACTCCTTCAAAATTTTGCTCTTTTGATTTTTCTTTAGGTCTCCAAGTATTTTAAGAAAACATAAAAATGAAAGAAACTGAACGATTTCAGTTTCTACACATATATATAGGAGGAGCTTCAGCCCCTCCCCAACCTAACTCTTCACTTTTTTTAAAAAAAATCACCCACGTTTTAAATCTTCAGCAACCACCCTCGCCCCCCCCCCCCCCACCTAACTCTCTCATCATTTTTTTTAAAGACCTCCACTAGATAATGGAAGCATGATGTCCATTATCCATTTTTTTTTTAAAAAAAAAAACTCTTTTTCTTTCTTTCTTTCTTTTTCTTCTTTTCCTTCTTCCTTTACTTTTTTCTTTCTCCTTTTTGATTTCTGTCTTCGGTCTAGGACGTTCACGTCCCAGATTTTTTTTTACTATTCACCTTTTTTACTATTCATGCTTTTTACTATTCACGGGTTTTACTATTCACTTTTTTTTTTCAATACTAATCCTTCACATAAAAAATATTATTTAAATCTCATTACATATTTATCAAATTACTTCTTTACCCTTAATTCACGAATATGGGTATTACATTTACTATGTCAGCAGAATTCTCTACGAGGCCGAGACAAGATACCCTCCTATCGAAAAGATGGCCTACGCCCTGGTAGTGGCAGCGTGGAAGCTCCGACCTTATTTTCAGGTGCACACAATCATCCTCCTGACAGATCAACCCTTAAGGCAAGTCTTGTACAATCCCAGCGTTTCCGGGAGAATAGTGAAGTGGGTGGTGGAACTGGGAGAGTTTGACATCCGCTACTGCCCCGACAAGCAATCAAGGGTAGGCTCTGGCTGACTTCATTGTGGAGACAACTTTGTCCATGGACTCGGATGAACCCACAGTGTCCGTGCCCAATGAAGCCTCTCCAGGATGGACCCTCCATGTAGATGGATCCTCAAATTCACTAGGGAGTGGGGCATGGCTCATCCTCTGTAGTCCAGAAGGCTTCACGATCGAGTATGCCTTGAGGTTCGGATTCAAGACCTCCAATAATGAAGCGGAGTACGAAGCTCTCCTAGCCGGTCTGAGGTTGCCCAAAGTGTTGGCCATCGAGGTTCTGGATGCGTTCAGCGACTCTCAGTTGGTGGTGAGTCAGGTAAAATAAGAGTTTGAGGCCAGGGGGGAGAAGCTCGCCCAATATCTCCAAAAGGTGAAGGAAATAGCCGCCGAGTTGAAAATGTTTCGGATAACTCAGATCCTTCGAGCTGAAAACTCCAAAGCAGATGCCTTGGCCAACTTGGCCTCCTCCCAGCACTTGAAGACCAAGCTATCTACTAGGAAACTCTTTCCCCACCAAGTATAGATGAGGCTCCAGTCCTGCCAGTAGAGAAGGGACCCACATGGATGGATCTAATCCTCCAGTATCTAAAAGATGGCACAGTTCGCGATACACCCTCATGGAAGGGCAATTGTACAAAAGGGCCCTGACCATGCCTTACCTGCGATGCCTCAGGCCCAAGGAGGTCGATTATGCTCTCCGAGAGGTCCACGAAGGGATATGCGGGAATCACCTAGGAGCTTGAGCCTTAGCTTTCAAGGTTCTCCGCCAAGGGTACTACTAGCCCACAATGAAGGACGATGCAGCAGACTTAGTCAAGAAATGTGAGAACTACCAGCGGTGGTCTCCGATATCGCACTGCCCTGCTAAGCCTCTTGTCTCCGTCATCAATCCCCTCCCCTTCGCCATGTGGGGGATGGACATCCTTGGCCTGTTCCAAACGGCTACTGGGTAGAAGAAGCACCTCATCGTAGCAATTGATTACTTCACTAAGTGGGTCGAGGCCGAGCCACTAGCCAGCATCACAAATCATCAAACCCAAAATTTCGTCTGGAAATCAATAGTATGTCAGTTCGGAATCCCTCGGGTATTTATCACCGACAACGGAAAGCAGTTTGATAGTTCTCGGTTCAAGACATTCTGTGATGACCTCCACATCGAGCACAGGTTCTCGTCCGTGGGGTATCCACAGGCCAATGGCCAGGCTGAAGTAACCAACAGGACATTTCTTCAAGGAATCAGAAGAAGACTTGATGAGGTAGATAAGCAGTGGGCTGACCAGCTTTCCAATATACTTTGGGCCAATCAGACCACAGTACGAACGCCAACAGGAGAAACTCCCTTTTTCATGGCATACGGATCAGAGACCGTCATCCCTATTAAAATTGGGGTCCCATCAATGCGAGTACAATGATTCGAACCAAGCAACAACGAGGAAGAGTTAAGGATGAACGCGGATCTGGTTGAAGGAGCTCAGGATAAAGCCCAAATTCGCCTAGTTGCTTACCAGCAGAGGGCTGCTCCATACTATAACTCCCGGGTTCAGCCCAAAGACTTTATGCTGCATGACTTCGTCCTCCGAAAGAGTGAAGTGTCCCATCCCTGCCACACGGGGAAGCTCGTCTCAAACTGGGAGGGCCCTTCTCGGGTCCGAAAGGTTTGTAAAGTTGGCACCTACGAGCTCGAAGATATGGATGGCAAACCCATCCCCCGCACCTGGAACGCGGAGAACCTCCGTAGGTTTTATCAATAAAATATAAAATATAAAAGCAAAAATTCAATAAAGTTGAAAGTTGGACTCCATAAATTTTCTTAAGTTAAAAAGAGAGTACAAAGGAAGGGCGCTATCGACCTCGGATACAAAAACAGGCCTATTCTAAGGAGCCTATTGGGCATCACCATCACTTCTCGCTCCGCCCTCGCCATCTCCCGCATCCCCATCTTCGCTCTCTGGGGCTGGCTGGGTCTCATAGCCTGGATCCTCTTGGGTGCTGGCACTAGCAGTCTCCTCTGCGCCCCCTTCTGAAGAACCGGCATCGGACCCCTTTGAATCGGGCACCAAATCAAGACCTAAGAAATCCACCCCGGGAAAAAGAGCACAGCCTTTCTCTTGGCTTCATTAAAACCTTCGAAGTACTGGATTGCCCTTTCCTTTGTCAATGATGCCTCCTTCTCCGTGGACTGGCGGCGGACTTCTTCCAGTTCCTCCCTCAGGACCTCCTCAGCTCGACGCCAATGATCTCTCTCGAAAAGGGCCTCTGTCCTGTCTCTCTCCGCCGTCTCGAGAGAAAGAGACAAGTCATAGGCTAAATTCTAGGATTCCTCCAATTTGAGCTGGATCTTGGCCAGATGATTCGCTATATCCAGGGTACGCCGAAAAAGCACCCCAGTAAGAACCCCAGCCTGAAAAGAGCGGCCTCATCAGAAACAGTCGAAATATATGGGCCAACTGAAAGGTGAAACAAGCGTTACCTGAGAAAAAGCGACCTTCGCAGCCGAGCACAGCGACTCGATGGGCTTCGACGAAGCATCCACCATATCACGAGGAGGGATTCCCAGCACCAAGTGCTTGCGAGCAACTCTCGGGTGGGCAAACATGGAGTTATCCATCCTCAAAGCCCACCGTGGAGCAAAAAGGGGGGCCATCCCAGACCCTTCCTTGGGCAAACCGCCCCGGTAGGAAGGACAGGGGCGCTGGGTCCACCCGTTCTTTAGGAGCCGGAGGCCTCGGGGAACTGTCTGTTGGAATTGGAGCCACGGATGGGACTTTGGCCTTTTTCTTCTGCCCGGAACTGCTAGCTTCTGCGACTTTCTTCTTTTCGTGAGCCAGACGCCTAGCCATCGCCGCCATCTCCATGTCTGCACGAGCAAAGAAGCATTAAAGACTTGGAGGAAAAAGGTGAAGTTGTTATGAACTAGTAAACCAACGACTACCATGCTCAAGGCTCGAGGGAAGGCTGGGAGGACACAGGCCGCGCTTGTGGAGTTCTTCGTTATCTCCGAGCACCACGATATCTAGGGGCGCGACCAGCATCGCCCTCAACGTCTCCTGCTCATGAGGCAAGAAGTGTGGCATTTTGCATTTACCGACATGCTCCAGACTCTAATTAAGAGGGACATCGAAGCTCCCAGTACTCCAAACAAATAAAAATCCTCCCTTTCACCTCTTTATGGAGGAAGGCTTCTCCTTCAGTACACTATTCCCCCGCCTCGAGCTGACAATATCCCGAATGACCAAGCGGGGCTAGCTGAAAATGGGCCTTGAACACATTTATATTCATCACCCCTCTAATCTCCTGGCACACGGCGATAAATGCCAAGATCAGCCGGATCGAATTAGGCACCAGCTGGCTTAGCGCAATGCCAAAGTATCTAAGTATCAAGCAGAGGAACGGGTGGAGAGGAAGCCTGAGCCCAGCCTTAAGTTGATGCTCATAAACGCATAGCTCATAAGGCACCCGGCTCGATAGGGCATCGCAGGCCCTCTCCCCACCCTCGGGGGCTCTCATATGAAAATCCAGGGGGATCTTATATTTAACCCTCATCCTCACGAGGCTAGCCTCCTCCACTACGCTCGGAATAGAATTTGCTTCGAACGTCCATTCCTCACTCTCAGTGTCCAGGGCATCATCTCTAATGACCGTTGACGCCCGGACGTCCCCCTCTCTTGATGTTTCCGCCTCCTCGCTCTCTCCTCCGTGTCCCTCATACGACACGAGGGCCTGGCCTCCTCTCCTAGTGACCACCTCCTGAGAAGAGACTCCATCACTAGAAGAAACACTAATCGCTTCCTCTAACTCCCTGGACAGAGCTCCACTAGTATCACTACCACCAGACATTTTACTCACCTAGAAAGAAAAGCTTTTATGGAAGACTCCTAACAATGCCGAGCGCTCTCAGACACTCTAGCTAAACCGATACTCTCAAGATCTCTAAAAAATGCAAAGTGAAGACTAAAGAAATGGGGAACCCATTTATATAGAGGCTGTGGCAGGAGAAACGAGAAACGTCAATCCTTGTGTTAGATGAAAGGACGCGCCCCCTGCAATTCCCCAGGCGCCGTTTCCAGTCACCAAGGTGCCAGCTGTCGCTAGAACATGCCTTCTGCTGTAACCAACGCGCCGCCATCGTTTGTCACGCCTACAAAAAGGTAAACCTAATAGGCTTTGAGTGGGCAGAAAAGCCCACGTGCGCACGAAGGAGGAAGCTACACGAACATGAGATTCTCCAAGTCTTGATCGCTCAGCCATATTTTCTCCAAGGACTCTCCAAAGTCCAAGCCTTGTCAACACTCGATCGTATTCTCTAAAAAGTCTGAGCGTATGAGCTACGTTGCATACACTAAGCCATGTTTTCTCCAAGGATTCTTCAAATTCCGAGCCTTGTCAATGCTCGGCCATATTCTCCAAAGTCCAAGCGTATGAGCTGTGTTGCACACTCTCTGCCATGTTTTCTCCAAAGGATTCTCCAAAGTTCGAGCCTTGTCAACGCCTGACCGTATTCTTAAAAGTCCGAGAGCATGAGTTGCGTTACATATGCTCGGCCATGTTTTCTCCAAGGATTCTCCAAAGTTCGAGCCTTGTCAACGCTCGGTCTTATTCTCCAAAAAGTCCGAGAGTATGAGCTGCGCTGCATACGCTCGGCCATGTTTTCTCCAAGGATTCTCCAAAGTCCGAGCCTTGTCAACGCTCGGCCGTATTCTCCAAAGTCAGAGCGTATGAGCTGCGTTGCATACACTCGGCCATGATTTCTCCAAGGATTCTCCAAAGTCTGAACCTTGTCAACGCTCGGTCGTATTCTCCAAAAAGTTTGAGTGTATGAGCTGCGCTGCATACGCTCGGCCATGTTTTCTCCAAGGATTCTCCAGAGTCCGAGCCTTGTCAACGCTTGACCGTATTCTCCAAAGTCCGAGCATATGAGCTGCATTGCACACGCTCGACCATGTTTTCTCCAAAGGATTCTCCAAAGTCCGAGTCTTGTCAACACTCGGCCGTATTCTCCAAAGTCCAAGCGTATGAGCTGCGTTGCATACGCTCGGCCATGTTTTCTTCAAGGATTCTCCAAAGTCCGAGCCTTGTCAACGTTGGGCCGTATTCTCCAAAAAGTCTGAGCGTATGAGCTGCGTTGCATACGCTCGGCCATGTTTTCTCCAAGGATTCTCTAAAGTCCGAGCCTTGTCAACGCTCGGTCGCATTCTCCAAACAGTCTGAGCATATGAGCTGCGTTGCATACGCTCGGCCATGTTTTCTCCAAAGTCCGAGCCTTGTCAACGTTCGGCTGTATTCTCCAAAAAGTCCGAGCGTATGAGCTGCGTTGCATACGCTCGGCCATGTTTTCTCCAAGGATTCTCCAGAGTCCGAGCCTTGTCAACGCTCGGTCGTATTCTCCAAAGTCTGAGCGTATGAGCTGCATTGCATACGCTCGGTCATGTTTTCTCCAAGGATTCTCCAAAGTCCGAACCTTGTCAACGCTCGACCGTATTCTCCAAAAAGTCCGAGTGTATGAGCTACATTGCATACACTCGACCATGTTTTCTCCAAGGATTCTCCATAATCCGAGCCATGTCAACGCTCGGCCATATTCTCCAAAAAGTCCGAGTGTATGAGCTACGTTGCATACACTCGGCCATTTTTTCTCCAGGGATTCTCCAAAGTCCGAGCCTTGTCTAACGCTCAGCTAAGTTCTCCAAAAAGTCCGAGCCTTGTCTAATGCTCGACCAAGTTCTCCAAAAGTCCGAGCTTTGTCTAATGCTCGGCCAAGTTCTCCAAAAGTCCCAACGTTTAAGCTACGCTACTAACACCCGGTCTTATTCTCCAGGGTTCAGACGTTTTGCAAACACTCTACCAGGACTTCTTCTAATTCAAGCATTTCTCCCACATTGTGTTTAGAATCAAGCTCGTTTTATTGAATTAAGTATGAAAGACGAGGATATCACACAAGACAAAGATTAAAAGAGAAGATATTTTATTAATTCAGGGAATTACAACTAATGACCTTTTGTTGTGAGTTTTAATTTACTCGCAAGCGCACGAGTCGTTTGCAGTATAGCGTTGTGCAAGTGCGAGGTCGAATCCACAGGGAATTGCGTTGTGAAAATATAATTTTTAATCTAAACTAACTCTATCTTAACCTAGTTCCGAATTTTGAATGATAATTTGTAAAATAAATTAAAACTAAATTAAATTGATTTTAAAACTAATAATAAAAATCACTAAGGTTTCCGAATCCACCCCACCGAAGTTAAGCATACATGTTCTAAAAATATAGCCTATCAAAACATTCTATGAATCCAACTATAAGACAAAAAACAAAGAATATCCCAACTAAACCAAAAGCACCCGATGTATCCGCTCTTAACAAATCACAAAGGGAACCCAATTTAATCGAAAAGCATTCAATGTATCCATCAGATGAAACACAAAGAAAATCCAACAGACAATTTAAACTCAATCAATTATAAGATTAACTCAAATAATTGACAGAACATTTATACTAAAAATTGTCAGATTTGTACAAGCAAATCTGAACTACTACGCCAAACAACGGCGGGGCTTCATCTTCAACCTTAGCTGAAGAGTCTAGCCACTCATAACTATAAAACTATAATAAAAAGTGCTAAACATTTAAACTAAAACAACTGAATATAAAGAAATAAATAAACAACTTTACATGGGAGAAATTCCACTCGCTGCCGGGCGGCGCTTCCCCTCGTGGTAGCAATGCCTTCGGGATCCACCAGAATGCTAGCGGACGTCCACCGGTAAACACCAAAGTGGCTCAGGAATTGTACATTGGATTATGAAGCCAAATGGTGTTTATATAGGGGGAGACCCAGAGTAAAACAGGTTACAGAAACGATGTGGGATACAGGCCCGTGTGCACTCGATCGCAGTGTGGTGCGATCGATCGCAGGTACGATCGATCGCATGTCTTGTGCGCACGATCTCATGTGCGCTCGATCGCATGTCTGTTGCAATCGATCGCAGATGCACTGAACTTCAAATATTTCGATGTGGGATGTTGACTTTGCGCTCGTTTAAAGGCAGGTGCGCTCGAGCGCTGGTGCGCTCGATCGCATATCTGTTGCGATCGAGCGCAATGTCTCCAGAAGCTTCAAATCAACCTGAAATGCTGCACTTTCTCGACAAAGCTGTAAAAACACACAAAACACAAGAAAAACATAAAATGAAGTAAAATACTACTAACTAAGAGCATAACAAATGTAAGTTAAGGGTCTAAAATATGCAATATTAAGACTCATCAAGTACAAAGTAAATAAGGCCCTAACGGCCTCGAAGTACAAAGGAAAAGTCAAAACACCAGGCTTCTCAGGCAGTGCCGGTTACAAGCTCCCACACCCCCTTCAGGCTGAAAAGCTCCTGGCACAAGCCTAAAATGCTCCTGGCAAGAGCCTGAGACTGAAAACGCTCAACTGTCAGGTGCAACCCCAGGCTCAGGTGACCTCCTCAGCCCCTCTTCTTCTTCTGTTCCAATAAGCTCAAGGGACCAAGGAGCCCACCATCCAGAGATACGGCCCCCCTTCCTGGTTTTAAATGAACCAGTGGTACTCTTTCGAGCCCAGTCGTGCCTCTCTTGGCATAAGGAACCCTCCCAGCTCCCACTCGGAATCTGGAAGAGGTCATTGCCTCCACTCGGAATCTGAAAGAGGTCCTGACCCCCGTTTGAAATCAGGGAGAATACCATATTTGTTGAACCATGATCCTCCTCCAGGGTAGCCTCGTCTTCCTCTTTGGCTTCTATAAAACCCTCAAGAGACTGATGGCCCCCCCTCCCCCTCTGAGATCATCACCCTCGGAATTATCTAAACCAATGACTCCTCTATTACAAAGTAATATCTCCCTCTCAAATCTTTTCAAAAACTGAACTTGTTTCTGCTTAAGACAAAAGGTGTCAGAAACCCTTTTTTATAAGAAAAGAAAACGCATTCAACAAGGGAAATTAATGTAGATATCAGAAAAGAGGGAATTTTACGGTTTTCGAAACGACTTTTCGCTTCCCCAAACAACCTTTCGCCTCCCGAAAGTAACGGCCCGACTCCCAAGGACGGCCGTTCAAACGAAAGCCTGACCTTACGGTTTCGAGATGATTTTTCGATTCTCCAGACGACTTTTCACCTCCCGAAATTGACGATCCGGCTCCCACGCACGTTAATTAGTCCCTTTAAAAGCCCGTCCCATGAAATACTTCCTCAAGTACATAAATGTACTCAAAGAAGTAGGGGGCCTGTGATATAGCCCAAAATATTCCGGCCCAAACAGGCTCCAGGCCCAGCAAAATACTCCGGCCCAAATGAGCTCCTGGCCCAATAGAACAGTTCACTCCAAATAAGTTCAGGCCCGGCTAACTCTCTGGCCCGATGGAGGCTCTAGTCTAAGAAACAGCCCAGTAAGTCTCCCGGCCCAGCAAAACCTTTGGGCCCATGAAGAATGGCCCAGACCTGGGCCCCCTCGATGCACAGCCCTACAACTACACTACGGCCACCCTGCAGCTACACTACGGCCACCCTACGACCTGCAGCAGCCACCTACAGCCACCCTACGGCCGTCCTACCCCGAGCTTGTAATCATTGACCCCTTAGGGGCGGATGGCTATAAATAAGCCCAGGTATGGACTCCACCGATATATACATTTCAGTCTTTTTCTACTCGCACTTGATTTACTTAAGCCCTCGATTTCTCTTAAACCCTCGATTTCTCTTAAACCCTCGGCTTCTCCCCTAAGCTCTTGCTAACTCAAGCATCGGAGCGTCCTCGGAGGCCTCCCCCTCCCCTCCTTCCGAGGGCCCTTAGTCTCCCTCTGTTACTTGTGCAGGGCCCAGGTCATATCAACACCCAAGCCACGTCAGCTTCCAGACCATATCAGCACCCAAGCCACGTCCTCACCCTGGCCACGACAACACCAACAGTTAGCGGCATCAACATTTGCCAAAGTATGTGTATAAAGATTAACTGTGAACAAAACATTTAATAATGGTTACTTATATCCTTTTTCCTTTTTTCTAATGTTTTGGAGGGAAATGTAACTGTTAGGCTAAATCCAATAAAGCCTAACTATCACCACATCCCACGTTACAACTCTGGAAAAGTGTGGACTAGGGAAGACCAAACTCCACAGGTTTAATGGGTGAGGTCAATGTAATTCAAGCTCCAAATCTGTTAGTACATTGTAAGGTGATTGTACTCTTAACTGTCTTTAACTTCTCATGAGAGTAATGTTCTGTTTTTATCCAGACAGTTACCACTTCAATAAAATTGTTTTTTTTTTTCAAAAAAAAAAAGGTAGAGATAGACCAAAGATTTCATGGTTTCAAAGCAATTAAAACTTAATATTATTATAAAATAATTCTTTTTTTTTTTTCTCTTTGAATTGAGATGAAAGAAGCTTATTAACCTTCTTACCACAAGAAACATAACTTGTAAATCTTTTAAAAAGTGATTCTATGAGTGATGAAATCTTAGCACCACATCATGAAAATCTTGAATCACTTTTATATATTCTTTAGTCACAATCACAAAAATAAAATCAATGTAATAAGAAAGAGGTTAAAATACCTGCATGGTTTGGTCTATTTTCATAACAATTTCAGAGTTCTTTTTGGTAAATAACAAACTTTGTGATTTCAGTTAGTTATCCTTTAAGCATCATTCACAAATATAATTGTCTTAAAAACTTAATAACATAAGAAATTTAATCATAATTTTTTATACACATGCAAAAATAAACGTGATTAAATTTTTTAGTATTGAAAAAAAAATCTTATTTTTTTACTATTAAAGATTGAAAAATCACAAAAAAATAACATGCGAATGAAAAATTCTTAAAAAATTATGGGTAATCTACAAAAGGTTTATAGAATTTATTAGGCAACAAAATAAAACGCAAAATATATCAATTTTTATGGTTACTAGAAGGGTATCGACCCAATCTGTTGATCCGGTAGTGACCACAAAGCCAAGAGGCGAAAGTCCAACATATATAAAATTAGAGCTGTTTAGGCATTATTTGGGAAATCAGTTTGATTAAATCTGATCAAAGCAATTTTTGTCGTGGAAGAGTTTTAGATGATGTTTGGTGCTGGATTAAATTCAGCTTAAATCCAATTTTTTAAATTTCTTAAAACAAAAAACTGAATTTAAACAAGATTAAATCCATTACCAAGCATCACCTTAAACAAGCTGGATTAAGTTTGTTTAAATCTACCACAAACATCACCTTAATATCATTAATCTATGCATGACACTTTTCCTCAACTACATACATCACTGCTCTGTTCTAGGTTTTATAGGATACATCTAGGGGTGGCAAATGGGTTGGTATGGGTTGATCATTTATCCAATAATCCATTTATAACCCATCTATTTAAAGAAGACAATATCCATACCAAATCCAACCCAACTTCCATTCAATCCACCCTTATATAAATTTAAAACTTGATTTTTATTTAATTAATTTTACAAAATATTTGTATTCATATTTATATTCACAGGTCATTCAAATTTTAAGTCACTTGCATCATGAGTCACTCGACCTAATCGATCACTTGAGACCATAGTCACATGGGTCCCTGGATGCTCAGGACCCAAATCACTCCAATATCAAGATGCTTAGAACCCAAAACACTAGGGACTCAAATCATAAGATGCTCAAAACCTGAGTCACTCAAGAACCAAGATGCCCGAGTCGTGAGTCACTCGAGTCTCCGATCGTTCCGATCCTATGTCACTCGAGTCTTGAGTCACAAGTTATTCAAGTCTCGGGTTATAACATTTTGAATTATTTTCAAGTTCGGATGAGTGAGCAAATTTCACCACTCCATTTAGAAATGCATTGTTTAGCTTGATCTGTTTAAATGGATGTCTCAAGTGTTACCCATACCCCACCCATCAATACCCATTTATAATAGGGTCATTTGGGTAGGAACCCATTGAAACCCATTTAAATCTGGTGGGTATAGGTGGGCAATGGGTAGGGGTAATTTTTGCCACCCCTAAATTCAGGCATTAGGCAACAGCTCAACATGTTTGCAAAAGAAATGCTTACATTTAAGTTTTGCAGTAAGTCCAGTTTCCAGCAGAGGAAAAAGGAATTAGCGATTATAAAAAGCAAAAAAGCTCTCTAGTAATTACACATTGAAAATCTTCTGGAGGCTAAGCTTTTTCCAGTATTGCACAGCCAACCAACCTGTAACAGAGAAGTATATCATAAGAAAACAACCATGCCTGAAGCGAACTGTATTGACGACCTGTGCAACCATCATCGCTGAAAAAGCTCGAGGCAACCAAGATTTCATTTGTAGTAGGATTCTAACAACACTGATTGTGATCAAGGAAGTTGAAAACCCAGTGAAGGCACCAGCTACCACATCCCACCTCCAATACTTAGCTCTTCCTTTGCTAGCAAACCACGAGTCTAAAATCTTGGTGAACCTGAGTAGACCACAAATAATTACTTTTTCTGAGAAAGACTGCATTCAAAACCCACAAAAATTCTAAAACAAACGTGTTTTTTCAGTAATTTTCAGATGATATCACTTTTCAAGATCATAATTGTCAGAACCAAACCATGGTTTGGCTTTATTCCTGGCCAGAAATGACCTATTGTCTACTTACTACCATAAAGAAAAGATTTCTAAGCCATAACATGACCAGCCTATGTCACCACCTTACAAACAGATCACAACCATCAGCACCAATATTACAATCATAAACAACTAAACAGAGCTAACTACTTCAGATAAACTGTAATATGAACCAGGAAACAGAGAATTCATTAGCCAGTTGTATTATGTACAGCTTAATACTACTAAGACATTTTATTCCTAAGAACTGCACAATTATTATCATAAAGTATCGACCAGTGTCACTGTCACAAGCTAAAAAAGTGTGAAACTGAGAACTTTAACCACCCATTACTAGCCCCCTTGCAAAATTAAAGGTTAAGATTAGGGTTAAGGTTAGTCTTGGGTGGTCTCCATCTGTTGTAATATGCTCATGTACATGCATTCTTTCATGTTCTCTTTTCCTAATATCTTAGGTTCTCCTCTATAATCACTGTTTCTTCACTTCCTCTATTTCTTTCTCATACTCCCTCCATCCCATACTATTTGTCCATCTTCAAGACTCCAACTTTTTAAGGGAACATCAATCAATTCATTGTCATGGGCATAAAAGTGCATTGTTTTTCAAAGTTACCCTTCACATAACAACTTGCAATGAGAATAAACACTAAAAAGTAAGGGCAATTTAAGAACTAACAGAAATATACTTACTTTTCAACAGACAAAACTATGGGACATCCCAAAATGGAAAGATGGACAAAAAATATGGGACAGAGAGAGTATCAAATAGAGGGAAGAAATGAAAGAAGGGCCAAAGAATTTAATTTAGTGGTGTCAAAGACTCTAGCCCCTTTACTTCATTTCTGGAGAATACTTGTGCAAGCAACATAAATAATGACAAGAAATATCATTTACAGAATAGCAGTAGAGGATTGGGAAAATATACTCCCGTCCCATTTTAGCATTTTGTCAAAACTTTCCATTTCGGGATGTCCCAGATAAATGTCACCCTTCATAGATTTTTTTTTACAACAGTCACTCTCCAAAGAATTAAGATAACGAGTTCTTTTAATTATCCTCATTTAATACAAAACCAAAAACAATGAAAATAATTTGATGGTCACCACATCTGATCTCATCCCTTCTCTTCATCCTATATCCTCTCATCTCTCTTTAAAGATTCACCTCTGGAGATATACCTCTCCACCAAATCTGATCTCATTTCTCTCATGGCCACCAGTCTCATCTCTCATGCAGCCACATCTCCTTTGTTCTAACAGTTTCTCTCTTCATCTTTACCTCCTTCACCCATGAATTTACACTCGCGGATTCTGCACCCTCTCTCTCATTCCTACTCCATCTCTCCACTCCTCCCTTTTACATTCTCTCTAGATCACCACCATCATACGCAACCAATTTGAAGGTCTTTAATTCTGTTGAATTGATGATGTTATTAATGTAAAGGTCTCGATTTCCCCAATTTGACGATTTTGCAAGTGGAGAAGAGTCTACTGAACTAATCCACTGTTCTTTTTCTTTTTATATATGATACACTATTCCACCATTGAGTTCTTTAAAATTTGTGCAAGGGTGTTTTGAGGAAACAATCTCAAAAGTATCATGTGGCATGTTGAATTTTTTTACTTCCTTAAAATTTGTGCATTTGGGATGATGACTAACAAATTGGGACAGAGGGAGTATCTCATTCACAAGATGAAAAATAGTATTAAAATGCAAAATGTAAAAATGAAATGTCACTGATGGCATTAAAAAAGAAGGATAAAATATATTCAATCATCAAAATTGACCATACTGTTTGACATAGAGTTTTACAAAAAGAATAAGATTATGCAGAAGCATCAAATCTTGACCACATGATAACTCCAAAATTGAAGAAAAAGTTGCCACTGTTTGATAGATAATAATCTGATTTAGAGCCCATTGGAGGCTACTACCAACAGAAGATGAGCGCAACCAGTTGGGGACAGAGAAGATGATGCACAAGCATCAAATTTTGACCACATGATAACCCCAAAATTAAAGAAAAATATGCAACCGTTTGATAAAGAATAATCTGATGATTCTGATCTATAGCTCATTGGAGGCTGCTACCTACAGAAGATGATTGCAACATTTGGGCTCAGATAACGACAAAGAACTGAAAAATATTTAATTACTAATCTTATAATAGAAAACCTACCATGGATTTTCTTTATTAAACATTGTAAAAGGTCTAATGTAATTTTAGCTCTATGATTTTTCAGTGAACTGGTACCTCATTAACAACCCAGAACTACTGTTGGTGCACTACAAATGTAATAAAGTCATAAAGTGCAACTTTACACTGGTAGCAATATGTTACAACCTAATTTTCTGCAACAGTTCAAGTACTAGACTCCTTTTTCACCCCAACTCAAATACATAAAAAGACATACCACACGTAATTGATAACAACAAGTCGACAACTGCACATAATCCTTGAGTATTAAAAGGAAATGGCCAAAAAAGAGGCACGCAACAACTGAAATGGCTCAGAACCTGACAAATTGACAAATTGCAATCTTGGCATGAAAGACTTATTTAGAAAAAAATCCAATCTATTAGAAGCACATGAGCCGAATTGAAAAGATCAATAACTCATGAATCTACGCAATTGAATATGTCCCATGTAACCATGATGACACGTTGAACAAATAAAAGACACTTAGAAAGGAAAAAAGAATTCAAAAGCATAATGAACTCACAAGATGGAATATCTCTTGATCATCTCTGATGTAGATGGATCCTTTGCTTGGCAACTAAAGAAAGCGTCAGGATTTAACCTTACTCTGGAAATGCCTGATGTATACCAGCAGTCATAAGTTTCATTCACCTGGCGAATATTATATAATAGAAGATATGCATAAGGAACAGTTGAAACGAAATGGTTAAAAAATATATGTTCAATTGTTCATAACATTCAACTAACTTAAACTTATTCAGATAGATATATGAAGCTGCAAGTCCAAGTAGGAGCCATTGTCATGAGTGAGACAATGATACAGTAGCTAGAGAAGGGAGGCAAGAAAGGGAAGCCAGCAGGCCTAGCTCCAACAGTTCTAAGGTAACAGGATCAGGTCCGGAAGCTACACCAGCAAGCAGTTTAGTAAATCCTGTAATTCCTAGAAGGTCTCTAATACTAAGGCAAATGTATGGGTGCCTTAAAGACCTTAGAAAGAGCTAGAAGACAAAGACAAGGCAAGAGAATCCAGAAGAAAAAGTTAGTTAGCAAAACAGTTAGTTTTCTAACAGAAAGTAGTTACAAACAGTTAGCTTAGCTGTCCATTCTTGTAATCTGAGTTGTATAAATAAACTGCACACTCATGTACATCATGCAAGCAATAAGAATTCAGTATCTTTCCTCTCTAAAAGCTTTCTTTTTCTCTTCTCCCTCTCTTGAAGCTCCAAAGAACCTACCTTAAATTTATCTTTGGTCAGCCATGCAGCACCAAAGTTAGGCCTGCAATCAAGAGGAAGTGCCTCATTTGGTGCCTCAGCCAATGCCAGTTGTGTCTGACCCAAGGAATGATCCCTATATTCCACCTGAAATTCTTAAAAAAAAAAAAATTAATATAATAAAAGAAAATTTTTGAATCCTATTCCTACAACTGTGAGAGAAGTGACATAGTGTGCATGTAAATGCTTCCTGTGGACATCACCAATGTCAGCAAGAACTTCAAAATTACATAACGGATCTATACTAACTTCTTCCATATTTATACATTCGTACTACCACTGGACAGGATACTAAATCACTATATCGATATTAAAATGGTACTATTTATATCTAAATTGAAATAAAGAATTAAAATGGCATAATCATTACTGAAAAAAGAGGAAAGAAAAAAAAAAACGTTAACTTGGGAGTCAATTTGCCTACTGTTCTAGAGACAACTATACGAACAGATCTAAATAGTTCAATCCAAGAATTTAAAGCCAACAATGTCCTCAAAGATAAATCAAGATCAGGAAACCTGAAAATCTAGACAAAGCATCCATCCCATGCTTTTAACTTTATTTTGGATGAATGAATTCTATTATTATCCAAAAGGAAAGAAGGTACAAGGTTGGAAGCAGCCACAAAACAAACAGTCCCTGTACAAAGACAAAGCTAAAAACCCAGAATACTCGAAGATGCCAATTAATTATCAGATAGTTAATAATTCTATCTATTTTTCTGTACACTTGATAAGCTACTAGATCTAATTCTAATAACAGAAACTATCTCTTTATACAAAAAAAATCTTCATCTTTGTAACAAGAACTATGAACCCCCATTAATTCTCTCAATCCAAACAGTATAAACTCTGCATCCCAAGCAATCCCCAAAAGCAGACCCAGCAAACTCTTTCCATCGGCATGAATCATCATCCCATTTACCTAGCCTACTTCTGATTACAACAAATAACAAATCTCTTCCATAACCTTGCTGAAAAATCACAATCCCAGTAGAGATGATTTGCACTTTCACAAGCATCCAACATTACGAGCATAAAAAAAAATTAGCAGTTCTGCCCCATTTAATCTGCCTATCCTTAGTAGTTAATCTGTTTTTACAGTCAGCCAAGAAATAAAAGAATGTGTAGGAATGAAGTTGGGGAACCAGAATAGATAAGTCCACTCCACCTTAGGAAGATTTTCTTCTATAGCCTCCCTAGTGGAAGTTGCACAGTTCTTCGGTTGTCAGGGAAACAGTGCCACAAAGACTCCCAATAACCACCAGCTACACTTACCTTGCATTCCTCCAAAACCACTCCACATTTCTACAAAATACTAGCAGCTTCTGCTTTAAAACTGAAACCTGAATCACACACCACTCTAGGACCAAATCTCAAAAGCAATTTTCTAAAGGGTGTGGGTGTCTATTGTCATGTGCCAAAAGAATGTTTGTTCACTATTCCCAATTAAGGTGGCAAATGGGTGGTATGGATTAAGTAGCAAGTGGGTTGGGTTATTCATGAATGATTGACCCATTTCGCACCCAATTATTTATAACTAGCAAATACCCATATCCAATCCAACCTAGGTAAAACCTACCCGACCCATCAAACCAAATAAATATTTATTGGACACTTATTACAATTTCATTATATAAGGCCCAAATGCGGCATTATTAGTCTGGATAATTTTCCATCTTTTCTTTAAAAAAATTCCAGCATTTTTTATAAGTTAAAAAATCAAATAGAGAAAAATAGAAGAAAATAGATTTTCAAATAGTTTTCTATCCAAACTTCTCCAAGGAACCCTCTATAAATATGGGAGGGGTGCTGTTCATCAAGGAGTAAAAGAAAAAAAAGCATTAAAACTTTGCTAGAGAGAAGAGAGAAATATACACACCTACAGCCTAGAGAAGCTATGCTATTCTCAAAAGTAAATGGAGAGTAGGTAAGAAAATGATACTGAGAAACTAAGTAAATGGAGAGTAGGTAAGAAAATGATATTGAGAAACTATCTCTGTTCCTCTATTTTCTTCTGTTTAAGATTCTAATGTATGTTGTTTTCTTGCTCCAATGTAGATTTTAAGCTCTAAAAGGTTTATGAATGAAAATTTTAGTTTTCTTCACAAGTGTTTCTTGCTTTTTATATATATGATCTCTCTTTTTTTGCAAGTATATATGATCTCTCTTTAATTGGAGGTCTTTCAAAAAATGTGAACATTCAAGAAACATCTTGATTGGAAGCAGGTTTCAAACATTCAAAACTACTTTTCAAAGTTGTTCTCTAAAATCAGGTGAGGGCAGTTATCCTTGCGGGTACATGTGAAAAAGCGCACTATAAAAATAGTCCTAGAGAGACAGAAGGTCCCAATGTCTTTTCCTTTTAAAGCCAAAAAAGAAGCCACCCAAAGCACAACAAGAATTGTCAGAGCCTCAGTGCTGATACAACCACAATACAAGATCTTCAGTGATGATACAAACCATTTTGAAGCTAGCATAGTCCAAGGGACTCCATTCCTTGCAGTCATAAGTTTCAACAAGTCCACTTTAATCATAATTTTAACTATTGGTTCCAATTACTTTGGACACATCCATTAGCCCCATGCATGGAAAGAATTCAGAAACCAGTCTTCGACTACTGAAAATTAAGAAATGCAATTGGACTGGATGCATAAAGAAATTGTGTGATCCATAAGAGGCTGATCAGCATCAAATAGCAGATAAATATTTCTGAACTCCGTGGGATCCACTTAGTCACATCACTAAGGAATTGAAGTGATAAATGTACCATTGGTGCACTTAAAAATGATTCAATAACTGTAAGCATTCTTATTCATGGCCTTGCTTTTCGACTGTAAAGGTCTTAGTTGCTAATAATATTGAAAAATGTTCTCTCTTCCAATTGATACCATGTGCATAATGCATAGTTCTGGAAAAGAAAAAGAAAAAACAAAACACCTAGACATCATTTTAGCAAGATATAATGGATTAATCCACATAACATCGAGTACATGGAAACAGAAAATATACAAAAAGTCACATGTGCCATAATTTGTAGATGCTCAAACATAAGGAAAACACACTAAAGATAAACATGCAATTTGATAAGATAATATCACCTTGAAGACAGAGGCCCAATAGTAATCATAACGACACCGAAATTTACTTTTGCCAAAAGGATAAAACACATGCTTTGCTTTGTAATTCAACAGTCCCAGTTCACAAACCTTTGACGACCTAAGATCCACAGCTTGAAGAAAAGGAGAAACAAAAATGGGAACAAGCAGTTAACTTCATGCTTGAAATTTCAAAATAATAGAAAAAATTTAATTGACTGAGACCTATAATGTAAAATTTCTAAACAATTAATTTCATAATCCCAACAAAAGAGCATTTAAATCGATCACGACACCATCAGATAAAATTTAATACAGCGAAATTTAGCTCCAATCCACTATCAATAGCACAATCTATGAAAAAAATTACAGCGCCTCATTATATTTGAAGTTAACCAAAATTAACAATAAAAATATTTTGTCATTTTCGTTATATTTTGTCAGTTGGTGCACAAAACGTGCAAATTTGATACTCAAATCAGAAGATATATATATTCCCACAGCAAGCTGGATAATAGAAACAAAAGCAAAACAATAAAAATACCACTAATTATTGAAAAAAAAAAAAAGGAACTTGTAGCAGTGAGTATCTTGAAGCCATCCTCCGACTGAACTCCAAGAAAAAGAAAAAAAAAACACAGATTTAAGGTTCTCTTTTTACCATAAATACGGTCATTTCCAAGAAAACGAAAATTAACTTCGTTTACTTCAGACAAGAGCAAAATATATATTTTTTCCAAAAAAAGAAGCAACTTACTGCTGGAGACTATCTTGCACTGAGATGGAAAAGAAATAGGAGTGGATATTGATAATTCGCCGAGGAAAACTGCTACGAACCCTACCAAAAATGATAAGAAGAAGAAGCATATGATCGGGAAAACGATGGCTACACAGATTCGCAATACTACAAAGTAAAAACCCCTTTTGGCCCCCTCCGGAATTTCTTCAGAATCCATTAATTTCAAGAAAAGTTTGTGATTGCTAATATCTTAAATTCTCGGAAAATCGATGACCTTCCTTTGTACGTCCCGGTCACCGGAACCATTTATCCGGTGATCGGAGTTTGCATAGGCAAAGGGACTCTCTTCGTATTTTTTTTCTTTTACTTTCCTTTTTAAACTTTTTATGAGTGGTTTGTTTTGTTTCTTTGTATATGGGGGAGATATTTTGAGAGGGAATAGAAATAGACTGATTCTAAATGGGCCTTGAAACACGTGGGTTTAATTTGTAGAGCCCATTTACATTTCAAAACTGTCGGGCCTGTTCTGATGACGTGAGCATATGGAACCACAACAAGGCTAAGCTTTCATGAGAAATTTTTATTTACACCAAGTACAAAACATCATTTTTATATTATATAATTTTATTAGTAAAATAAATAGTGATTAAATAAATATTACCAATGAAGTTACGTAATAATTATCAGTGAAGTTTTCACCAAGTGCATGTAAGAATTTCTCCAGAATCATACATGTTCTATCGAAATTCCCACAAGCAATGTAAGCCTGAGTCTCTGAGCTGAGCAAAATAGAGAGAGATATAATCATAAAAGTAAGTATATCGACATAGAAAACACAATGAAATTTAAAAATTTTCAAATTATATCAATAAACTTGCATCAAGAAATTCTCTATGAATCTTATTAGAACGATAAATCTAATCTCTATACAATGTTAGATATTTATATCTTACATTGATGGAGATTTGTGTTGATACTTTGGAGACGAGTACACCGTTCAAGCACTTAGCCTCTAAATGTATCCATATGAGCAACGAAGAATTAGAGATCTCTAATCAAGAGTGACCAAAAATTATGGAGTGTTAACTCCTTGGGATTGTTAACTGGTGGCTTTTGGAGAGAGACCTTAAGACCTGATTTTAATCTTTAATGACCATTAGGGTTTCCTTCAAATAGAACCCCTATTTATATTGAACTTTTACTTTAAAGGCTCTAGGATTTTAGAATTACAATTAAACCCCTAGTTTAATTTAAAAAAAATTCTATTGCCTCTTTAATTTCTCTATTCATACAATTGTCATATTGTGTGTGATCATTTAGGTTCAATATCGCATTGGCAATAGGTCGTAACTTTTACTTAATAATTGGATCTTATCTAGTTAAATAAAAATCCATTTAATTTTAATTAGAATTATTTTTTTAGTTCGCCTTTTGATTAATTATAATTAATTCTTAAGGACTTTTACAAATCATGATTGTCACTTAACAGTAAGTCATGACTACCCAGGCAATATGAATTAATGTGAACTTTTTTGTTATCAGTTATTATACAATTAAATCATTTCATCATGCAATGCCCTTGATAAAACCTAAGGCATGGATTTACTATTAAGTACTAATTATTTATTCATATGTATATTGATCTCAAGTCCATAACTTAAATGATGAAATTAGAAACACCTTTCTAATTTTCACCCTACCTTGGCCAAGGAATTTCCAAGCTATGACTTAATCAGATCACATATGACATTCCTCCTCTTTTACTGAGAGTGATAAATCTTTTATTGTACACTCACATACCTCAATGCATAAGTGGTCATACCCAATTAGTACCTTTATGTGACCTATGATTAGAATCACATTTTAGCAGCATCAAAATATGATGGCCTATACACAAAAGATCCATGGTGCCTCATATAGACCGAGGTATAAACTCAAGAGGGGGTGAATTGGGTTTTAAAAACTTTTTGCAATTAACAAACAAGTTTTAACAATTTAATCAGTTAAAGCAAATAACAAATAAATTACTTGAAATTAAAGGAGTAATGGAAGAGAATATGCAAACTCTGTTTATAGTGGTTCGACAATATTAGATTCACTCCAACCTTACGTTCACTCTTTTTAAGGAATCTCCTTAAAGCAATCCACTAATGATGGTCAAGAAACTTCACGGGTGTTGCCCAAACCTTCAAAT
The DNA here is from genome assembly GCA_023935145.1 of Bretschneidera sinensis. NCBI lineage: Eukaryota > Viridiplantae > Streptophyta > Magnoliopsida > Brassicales > Akaniaceae > Bretschneidera > Bretschneidera sinensis. Next base: position 49,960,685 of record CM043703.1, on the reverse strand, counting down.
AATCTCTTCCATAAGGAAGTTACAAAGAAGTGTTTAATGCCTAAACACTCTAAGAGTTACTTCAACTCTTTCTCTTGACAATGATTGATATTAATTGTGAAAGAAAACAAGAGAGATAGCAATGAATACTTTACAAGATGAAGATTATCTCTCTTTCAAGAATAAAGCTTAAAGAATGGCTCACAAGGAATTTTTGAAAGCTTTTAAGAGTATTAATGAGCTATATAAGAAATTGAGTGTTCTTGTTTGTATTGAATGCTCATTGAAGAGGGGGTTTATAGTCTTGGCTTTATATGGCCGTTAGACATAAGTTGGGGTGGTTTGGAGCATTAAATGTTCAAATCCCGCATCTCAAACGACCATATTTTTGAATTACTAATCAATTGAGTCCTTGTACCAGGCGACTAGGTCATGTGAAATATTTAAATTTTTGGGCATCAAATAGTTACCAATCGACTGGGTCAAAGGGCAGAAGGTATTGATCCTTTTACCAATCGACTGGTTCAAAGACCTAGTTGACTAGGTTGACCCAAAAATCATTTTTCAGCCTTTTCAAAGCAATTTTGACTTAAAGACATTTTTTAGATCATTGTAGTCAAAACATTTTGTAATCAAAATGAGCCATAATTAGCTAGATAAAAGAAAAATTTACATTTTAATCAACTACCTTAGGATCTTTTAGTCCTGGTCTTCGAACAACTTTCAAGGTGCAAACGTATCTTTTCGAGTGCGTATACTTTTTCTATGTAGCATGTTGTCTTTGAACAAAGCATCTTTACATCTTAAACACTTAGATAAACTTGGTTAGAAAATTTAACTTCATTTTGTCATTATTAAAATCAAATAAGGGTAAAAAATCTCCCCTTTTTTATGATGATAAAACCATAATGAGAAAAACAATTTAAAAATCTAAGTGTTGGGTTTTTAAGGAAAAACGAACAGAGTTTCCTTTGTTTTTGCGATAAAAACCAACCTATAATTTTTCAAAGGCAGACCAACAAAGTAATAATAGTAAATACAATACTATTCTAAGTAGTTCTAACAAGTTCGGAGCAATGCTCCCCCTTAATCTATGCATTGCAGCATTTACACAAATTTTTCTCTGTTTCTCGCCCGTTTTGGCAATAGCATAAAAAAGATGGAAAACTCTTAAAATAAGCAATTCTAATACCATAGACAGAAATTTAAGGTAAAAAAAAAAAAAAAAACTTTTATACAAAAATTGAGGTTAAATAGAAGAAGCTAAGATCTCTTGAGAAGAATTAGAAGTTTTACACATAAGTTGAAATAGTTAAAGCTTAAAAACGAGTTATAAGTATCCAAAACATCCAAAAATTATCCAAATGTAAAACAAACAGTTAGGATGATTAGAGAATGAAAAAAAAAAAACTTGCATACAAAGTTTCATACATAATAGAGTAAGATAAGTTGTCTCGAAAAAATCTAGAAACAAAATAGTTCAAATAAGTACATGAATGCATGAAAAAGTAAGTGAAAATGTTCTTGCAAATAGTCATAGAGCTAAAAATAGATATATGAGACATAGTAAAGGACTCAATGAGTTGGAGAATCAGGGTGGTCACGAAGGAGATCTCATATCTCGGTCAAAAAGCCTTCTGAGTGCTCTTGAAATAGCTCAAAATCATCGCATAAAGTACCAAGATCATGACGCATGAGATCCAGGTTTATCCGTACTAACTGGAAGCTCGAGTCAACTGAAGAGCTCAAACTCTAGAAGCTAAACTGCATGGATACTTGTAGACTAGCTATAGCCTAAAGAAGGTCTTCATGACCACCTTGACCAACTGTTGAATTGCTTTGTCCAACGTTCTTCTGACCAGTTGTTGTTTCTTCAGTGTCCATTTTAGTTAGAGGAGCTTCATCCTCGCGAACATCTTCTTCTTCATCATTATCCTCATCACAAATCTTGAAATTCCTTCTTGGTTTTAGTGATATCATATTATCACTAATACGACATCCTATTTTCTTCAAGTATAAGACATTGATGATGTCTTTAGGACCAATATCCTAGGCTTCTGAAGCAAGAAGAAGAACCATAAAGTGATGGAGAATTAAAGTAATGAGCATGCCATACTGATACGAAATCCCATTTTCTTAAAGGATGAGACATTGATAATGTCTTAGGGCCAATATCATAGGCTTCTGAAGCAGGAAGAAGTTCTTTAAAGTGATAGAGAATTAAAGTAATGAGCATGCCATATGGAAGACAACCAGAGTCATGTGCTTCTACATTGATCATGTTAGTTAGAAGATGTGAATAAATATTAAATGGTTTCCCAGTCTTAAGGCACCAAATCATCACAATGTCAATCTTAGACATTTAATCTCTACCCCCAAGTCTAGGATGAATAGTCCGACTAACTATCAAATTAAATGACTTAGAGTTTAAAGGCATGTCACTACATTAATGGAAAGATGTATCATTGTAAGCATAAGTAGGGTCTCCCCTAACAATTTTATAAGCTTCTTCATAGTCAAAGTCATCTGGCCAACCATCAAGACTCCAAGTTATACTGGTAACTTGTATTTTCAACAGACTAACCAGAAGATCAGTATTAACCTCAAATTCAGCACCCATAAATCTAGTCTTGAACCTTAGGGATAATGAAGAAGGTTTCACCAAATTTGCATAGAATTGGTGAATTAGCATAGGATAGAATTTTCTATAGAAATTGACTAAGGGTTTAAATACAATAGCCTCAAAAGTAGGTAATACATCAAAATTAGCATGCCTAATAGAATCGAAATCGATGTATCTACCGATCATGATTTTCTTATGGAGAATACAGTGTTATACTTGTCTTTGACTGTAGGATTCCACAAAAGAGAATCATCCAACTCAGTTAGGGCTTTCTTGTTTGATGAATCGACAACCCCTTTTTCCTTTTGGATATGAAGTTATAAATTTGCGCATTCTTGAGTCCATTGACTCGTTTGGTCTGGGCACTGTCTTCTTCACATGGATTCTGTTAAACATCCTTGCTAAAAATGCGGATTTGAGAAGTGGAGGAAAAATGGTTATGTGAAAAGGTTGAAGATTCCATCTTGAAATTGCAAAAATCAAAGGATTTAGTCAGTGGGTAAGTGAAAAATGAAGGAATTTTGGCCGGATTTGTTTAGATTTTAGTGATTTCTAGAAAAAGAGTGAGAGAAGGTTAGGGTTCTTAAGTTCAAGCTTAAAATGGCCGAAAAATTTGAAGAGAAAACTTATATAATCGCGATACCAGTCGATTGGCTCCAAGTACCAGTTGATTGGGTCCATAAAATTAAGGGATTTTGGGTTTTTTTTCGAGATTCCAGTCGATTGGGTCCAGATACCAATCGACTGGGTAAATGGGCAGTAGGTTACCAGTCGACTAAGTTGGCCCAACTAGTCGACTAGGTAAAAAAAAATGAAAATTTTGAGCTCTTGACTGAAAATTTGAAAGAAATAATTTATTTATGCCATTTTTTAGTGAGATAAACATTAAATAGGATTTAATATTCATTCACTCAATGGAAAAATGCACATGATGAATGTAGATTCAATCACACACACATTTATAATTTTTCAATCCTATTAACAGTCTTATTTTACAAAAACTATCTTCATTCAAAGGTTTAGTAAGAATATTAACAATTTAATATTCGGAAAGAATGAATTCTAGTTTAATATCATCCATTTAAGCATGATCTCTTATAAAGTGATGTCTTATCTTAATATGTTTGATTCTAGAATGCTGAATTGGAGTTTTTGTCAAGTTGATAACACTAGTGTTGTCACAATGAATTGGAATATTTTGAAAACACATGTCATAATCTTTTAGTTATTGTTTCCTCCCAAAAACCTTGTGAACAACAACTACCAGCAGTTACATATTCCGCTTCAGTGGTTGATAGTGCAACTGAATTTTATTTCTTTGAAAACCAAGAAGTTAACATAGCACTTAGAAATTGGCATGTTCCACTAGTGCTTTTTCTATCTAACTTACAACCCGCAAAATATGTATTCGAGTACCCAACATGCTCAAAAGTTGATTTTCTAGAATACCATAAGCCTAGATTTTGAGTACCTTGCAAATATCTTAAAATTCTTTTCACGGCAACAAAATGAGATTCATTATGATTAGCTTAGAATCTAGCACACATGCATACACTAAACATTATATCAGGTCTACTTGTAGTTAGATATAGTAAAGCCCCCATCATGCTTCTATAATTCTTAGTGTCTACACACTTATCTTCCTCATCCAAGTCAAGTTTAGCAAAGGTGCTCATGGGAGTCCCAATTGACTTTGAGTTCTCCATTCCAAATCTCTTTAGCAAGTCCTTGGTGTATTTGGATTGGTTGATGAAGATATCTCTCTTTTTTTGTTTGATGAAGATATCTTTTTTTTTTTGTTTGATTTGAAGTCCAAGGACGTATGTAAGCTCTCCCATCATTCTCATATCAAATTCACCTTGCATACACTTAGGAAATTCTTGACATAGATTCATTAGAGGCACCAAATATAATGTTATCTATGTAAATTTGTACTAAAAGTGTATCATGCTTATTAATTTTTTATTTTTTATTTTTAAAAAGACTTGTATCTATTTTTACTTTTGTAAAATCATTTTTAAGTAAAATTTTACTTAACCTTTCATACTATGCTCTTGGAGCTTGCTTCAACCCATAGAGAGTTTTAGAAAGCTTGTAAATATGGTTTGGAAGGTTAGGATATTCAAAACCAAGAGGTTGTTCAACATAAACCTCTTCTTCAATAAAACTATTTAAAAATGCACTTTTTACATCCATTTGAAATATTTTAAACTTTTTAAAGCATGCGAAAGCTAGCAACATACAAATAGCTTCTAATCTAGCTACGAGAGCATAGGTCTCATCAAAGTCTATTCTTTCTTCTTGATTATAACCCTTACTAACAAGTCTAGCCTTGTTCCTAGTTACAATTTCATTTTCATCCATTTTGTTTCTATAAACCCATTTAGTTCCTATGATGGTATAATTCTTTGGTCTAGGAACTAAAGTCCACACTTTATTTCTTTTAGATTGATTTAACTCTTCTTATATAGCATTTATCCAATCAACATCATTTTTGGCTTCTATAAAAGTCTTAGGTTCTACTTGGGATATATAAGCTACACAATTGCAAATATTTTTCATAGAAGATTGGGTTCTTACCCCTTGTGAAGGATCACCAATCACTTGATTGATTGGATGATAATTCACTTACCTCTAATCTTTAGAAAGTTCATTTCTTTAATGATCTGTTAAGGGTTGATCATGATTGGAAGCACCTACCACTTGATTTGTTTGAGGTTGACTTTCCTTAAGGTCAACAATAGGAGTAGATGTATCCACTCTTGGAATAAAATTTGCATCATCATCAAGAGATACTATTCTACTACTAATTGGGTTAAATTCATCAAAAGTAATATGTACAGATTCTTCAACCACTAGAGTTCTTTTGTTAAAGAATCTATAAGTTTTACTAGAGACTGAACATTCTAATAATATCCCTTCATCGGTCTTAGGGTCAAATTTACTTAAGTTAGTTTTATTTTTATTTAGGATGAAGCACTTACAATCAAAAACACGAAAATAAGAGATATTAGGCTTTTTATCTTTCCATAGTTCATATTGAGTTTATTAAGCATAGGTCTAAGTAATACTCTATTTAAAACATAGTGATAAGTATTTATGGCTTCCACCCAAAAGTATTTTGATAAACTATTTTCACAAAGCATGGTTCTAGCAAATTCTTCTAGAACTCTATTTTTCCTCTCAACAACAACATTTTGTTGAGGAGTTCTAGGGGATGAAAATTGTGATCAATTCCATTTTCATCACAAAATTTTGAAAAACTTTAGTTTTCAAATTCTTTTCCATGATCATTTCTAATACTTGAGATAAAAATTCCTTTTTCATTTTGAAACTTCTTGCAAAAGTTCACAAAACTTTTATAGGCTTCATTCTTATAAGCAATAAAAATAATAAAAGTATATCTTGAATAATCATCAACAATAATAAGAGCATATTGATGGCCACCTAGACTAATAGTTCTTATTGGACCAAACAATTCCATATGTAGAAGCTCTAATGGTCTAGAGGTTGAATTACCTTTTTGGATTTAAAAGATACTCTTGTTTGTTTTACCATTTGATAAGCATCACAGACTTTGTCTTTTTCAAATTTAATTTTGGAAAGGCCAATAACTAAATCTCTTCTTGAAATAATTTTAAGTAGATCCATGTTCACATGACCAAGCCTTCTATGCCATAGTTATGGGTTTCACCAAATGCGGGAAAACATTTTTCACTTTCTGAAGGTAAAGATTTTAAATCAATTAGATAGAAATTATCATGTCCATGGCCAACAAACTTAATCTTGTTACTCTTGATGTCTATTATTAGACAATGAGAGAATTCAAATATGACTTTGTTGCCTTTATCACATAATTGACTAATACTAAATAAATTTGGCTAGGCCTTGCACATATTAAACATAGTCAATGGTTGAAGATTCTTTACCTACTTTGTCATACCTGATAATCTTTATCTTGGTGTTATCTCCAATAGTGATGTATCTGCCATCCCTTAGAGTTAGCTCTTTGAACATACATTGATCACCAATCATGTGCTCTTAGCTTCCACTATCAAGGTACCAATAGTTACTTTTTTCTTTGGTGTGGAGACATATCTACATTATACATAGATACACAATAGCACTCTTAGGTACCCAAAATTTCTTGGGTCTTTTGGGATTTAGTCCTAAAAAATATAGCTTCTTTAGGGACCCATACTTTCTTAACATTATAAGGTTTTCTATAATTGTAGACATGTTGATGATGCATAATCCTAGGATGATAGTTGTAGAAGTTTCTTGGATGTCTTGAATACGTATACATATTATTCCTTGGATGAATATTCTTAGGATACATGTTTTTAGCATAGGAGTTATGGACATACAAGTTATCTCTAGGACATGCATGATAGTTATTTTTAGGATATGCATTCCTACCATGTGCATTTCTTAAATGTGTATTCCTATCATTTGTATTTCTAAGATGAGTATACATATGTGCATAAGTATTTCTAGAATTTCTATTTCTAGCATAGGCATTTGAATTGAAATTTGTATTCTTAGGCTTACTAGTATTTTTTGAAGGAAATTTTTTAACATTGCTAGAAGTCTTAGAAGTGGAGGGTTCATCCACACATGTTGCTTTCACAAAGGAAGTCTCTTTTGATTTTTTTTTTGCCTAATGGAGAATAATCTAAACAGAATTTTTCTTCATTCATTCTTTGGCAAGATAACACTTCATTTAGTTTTCCTTTTCCAAGAAAAAGCCTAGATATAGTGTTATTTAACTCTTTCACTTTCTTTTTCAAATCATCATTTTCATTTTTTTTCAAGAAATCTTGTGATGAGTTATAGAGCATGAAAGATAGTTTTTTTTTTTTTTCATTTTTTAGACTTTCCATCTCTTTAGAGAGAGATAAGACTTCCTTCTTGAGAGTAATATTTCTATAATCAATTTTTTTTCAATTCTTCATGCATTTCATTAATTATATCAATCAATTCTTCACTACTAATAACAATCTTATCATTATTATTAGTGAAGCAAGAATTTGTTACCTCATCTTCATCATCAATTGCCATTAAGAAAAGATTGGCAATTTCTTCATATCCGACGTTGTTATCCGAAAGTTCTTCTTCTTTATCATCACTCCAAGTGGTTACAACCATGGCTTTCTTTTTGAAGCTCTTGTACGGTTTGTTTGTTGTTGGACAATCAGACTTAATGTGTTCGAGTTTCTTACAACCATAACACACAATAGGTTCTCTTTTTGAAGTGTAATCCTTTGTGTAAGGTTTCTTGCATTTGGTCAAGAACTTATGAAATCTTTTGGTGATGAGTGCCATCTCACCATCTCCTTCACTACCCTCATCCTCTTCTTCTTTTTCTTATGCTTTCTTGCTTATGGAAGCATTGGGAGCAATCATCTTCTTTTTCTTCATCTCATCATTATTGATACCGATATTCATTTCTTCCATCTCGTATGTCAATAATGACACAAGAAGGGTTTCAACATCAAGTTTGTCGAGCTCTATGGTCTTTGTTATAGCCATTTTCTTTGCTTTCCAAGTTAATGGCAAAGATCTTAATATCTTCCTTGTTAGCTCAAACTCCTCAATGTTCATATCAATAAGCTTTAAACAATTAACAATAGTAGTGAAGCAGGAGTGCATTTAAAAAATTGTTTCGTTAGGAGACCTTTTGAAAGATTCATACTCGGACACTAGCATATAGGGGTGGATTCAAGCCGAGCCGAGTTCGAGCTGAAAGGTGTTCGAACTCGGCTTGTGAATTTTTTTTCTATTCGAGCCAAACCACGAGCCGAGCGCGAGTTACAAACCATAAGCTCAAACTCGGCTTGCAACTTTAAATGATAGATCGAGCTCGACTCGTGATCTTATCGAGCCATTTTGCCGAGCCAGCTCGATTGTTCAACAGCTCGATAACTCGACAACTCAATTGTTCGATAACTTGATTAACTCAAAACTAAACCTATTAAGTAGCTTAAAACATGCAAAACAAACCTGATTTTCATATAATACCACATAACACATAAAGGCCTAATTTTCACATAATACAAGTGATAAACTGACAGTACCTGTAGAATCTCTATGTTGGATGCAAAAAAAGAAAAAGCTATTACATGAATCAATCTTCACATACTTCTCTATAACACAACTAAAAACACAAAAGGCTTGATTTTCACACAACACAAGTATAACGATTCAACTAAGTAAACATAAAGTTTCAAGGAGAACTCCAAAAGTTACCAACCAAGCAAACACATACAAGTTTCAACCACGAAAAAAAGAACAACATATAAGCTAAGAATATTACATCAAGTTATCAACATCTCCACATCAACCAAACATATTTAGTAATTCAAGGAATTGGCAACACAATCCCTTCTCCATATTTCTCCACCTGAAAACAAGAAAACATAAAAATCGATATTGTTGTAAATATACCAATAGATACTAGACTACACTAGACAATACTAATACGAAATATGTTAATTTTAGTATTAATTTTACTACCTTTGGCATTTTCTTGATACCATGAAAGTGAAAAACCCAATCTCCTCCACAAACAAGAACTTGAACAGTCTCTGAAGCTAATGAAGCGCGATATGAATCAATAACTCTTCCACCAGCACTAAACATAGATTCAAAAGTCACAGTATATATAGGAATCACAAGTATCCCAGCTGCTATCTTTGATAACACTTTAAATTTCAAAGTATTCGCCTTCCACCATTCCAAAGCATTGAAATTAAACATACTTTTGCCTTTATCTGTGTACACACCCTCCTCAAGATATATAGCCAATTATGATTTTTTAGAAGGAGTCGACTCTAATTCCTCAACATAAGAGAATATTTCTGACTAGCCAAAGATAGGGTTAGGTTGCATACTCTAAGCACCAACTGTATTTAAATTTTGAGTAACAAAGATACAATCAACAGGTTCACTAGCATTACACAATTCCATATACTCTTGAAACAGCACAGACAAAGAATTCTTCACCTTCTCTATATTCCTAGTAGACTTAGTACTAAATTTTTTTGAGAAATACATCTTCACACCCCTCATCTTCACCCTTGGATCCATAACAGAAGCAACTGCCATCAATAAATTGCATTCACCCTAGTTCTTATCAATTTTTTCTTTCATTTTCTCCACTATTTCTCGAATGAAATCATTCTCATCCCATGATTCATGTCTAAGATTTGTTTCATCTTAAAGATCTAAAAAAGGTATAAGTATGAAGTAGGATAGTCAGTACTAGAAATTATATTAGTGATTAAACTAAAAACCTATAAGATCTCACATATTTTCTCAACTTTTTCCCAGTCCTCAGAACTTGGCAAGTAATCACACTGGGGCTCCTAATCTGCAAATTCAGAGAATGTTTCCTTAAACTTTAATGCAGTCTACAACATATCATATGTGGAATTCCAATGAGTTGAGCACTCAAGAATCAACTTCTTACCACAAAGCTACAATTGTTTCACAACCTCAGTAAATGTTGAAGCCTCCCCTCAGATTGATTTATAAACTTCACACTCTCGCGAACATTTTGAATTACCTTCTGAATCACACCAAGACCATCTTGAACCAGCAAATTCAGAATGTGCGTGCAACATCGCACATTAAACAACTTACCCCCCCATATAGCAACTTTTTAGATCTTTAAAGTATGTGTCTCAACTTCTGTAAACATTTATCATTGTAGGCTGCATTGTCTACTGACACCGTGAATATCTTATTCTTGATTCCCTAATCCTTCAAAACTTGAATATTACATCAGCTATGTCAACCCCATGCCGAGGAGGAAGAACACCTACAAAACTCAAAACACGCTTCTGTAATGTCTAGTCTTCATCAGTGAAATGTCCAATTAGAACCATGTACTCAATATTTTGACTCTTTGACTTCCATATGTCAGTGGTTATACTGATATTGTTCACATTCTTCAACTTCTTCTTCTTCTCAGACTCATACATTTTTACACAATCATTCTTCAAAGTTTTGCGTCCAATCTTTTGATGCATTGGGTTTGAACAACTTAAGACAAGATTAAAGCCTAAGTGGTCCACCACAGTAAAAGGATAATCACGCATCAAAACCATATGTGCAATTACCTCTCTCATCATGGTATGGTCATATTTACCATTATTAACAAAAATTTGGCGTACTGGACCAAATGAAATTAAAAAAAAATGTATCATGATTCATGAACCTCAATTATAAGAATGTATCATGAAACATTGAAAAATTATGTATATATATATATATATATAGCTAATGTATTACAATGTAAAAAGGGAGAAAATTAACTATAACAAAAAGTAAATTAGAAAGAAAATGAGATCCATCAAGCTAACCTCATATAAGCAAGATTGATATAATGCAAGTGTTAGTAACAGTTTTTCATCACAGTTTTCTTGGAATTAGTTTTACATAACAAAACAGTGTTCTTATCTAGTCATCTAGCATATGCATACACAAGGCAGCTTATATGATGATTGCATTCTTATGTTTCTAAATATGGCCTGATCAGAAAACAAAGTTGAGGCATGAGAAAACATAGTTAATTTACCATTGAATTGTTCTATATCTTATCTAAAGCCACCATAATATGTAAAACAGTAAAAGAAATCATAATTGCAAACAACGTTCATGACGAGAAAAAATGAATTGCCATCCTATAATTTTGAGTATAGGTTTAAGTATCATAATAACATAGAGACGCCCTGTCTCCACGTTTATGAATCTTCAATGAAAACAAGATTCGTTATGTTTCTTCCCCTAGATAAAGCTTCAATTACCCATTAAACTATAAATATCGAGTAATGGATGCTATACAATCTTACGGAGTTTACTTAAAACAAAGAAATGGAAACATCAAGTCAATTTTCACACCGACCTAACCAACATTAAAAACATCTAAAGAATGAACCAGAACCCCAAAATCAATTATCCTAATTCTCTTAATCATATGTCTCAATGTGTCAATTTGAAAATGTGAACAACTCTTATATAATAGGAAAATTTAATAAAACATTATTTTATTATGGGTAAACATGTTTTGTTCAGCACAGGCAACTAATTATCATGACCTAGACCTATCAGCAAACAAGTACATCACAAACAAGTAGATCCATAGCTACAGGTTCCTATCAGATCAAATTAACAAATCAATCTTTACTATACAATACATTAAGAGAGACATCTATCATTTTCTAGGTTTCTTAATGAGGTAGAAATATAGATAATAGAGAGAGGCTTGCAGAATATAGAGGCTTATTGGTGGCGAAAGGGCGAGGTGAGAGGCGTGTAGTGACTAGAGGGCGAGAGGCATGTAGTGACTGGCGAGAGATAGGGAGGAGTATAGTGGACAATCCATAGAAGAGAAGAGTTATGCTCGCGATAATTTAGGGTTCGAAATTTAGGCTAAAATAAGAGTATTTATATTTTTATATGAAAATAAATATATATATCAATCATATATATTTAAATATATATAATATTAATTTATCGAGCTGGCTTGTGAGCTAATCGAACCGAGCTACACAAAACTCAGGCTCGGCTCTATTATTTAATCGAGCATCAACCATAGATTGAACTCGGATCGTAGCTCGAGCTAATCGATCTCGATCCAAGCTTTGCGAGTCGAACCGTGAGCCACTTCGCTCGGTTCGAATACAGCCTTACTAGAATATAAATTTTTTATTTTTTAACTTCACTAGTGCCCTCATAAGTAATTTGAAGTTTGTCCTATATCTCTTTAGCCGAAACATATGCTGAAATTTTATTGTATTCATTTATATCTAAAGTACAATATAGCATACTAGTAGCTCTACTATTTAGATACATCATTCTACAATCCTCTTCATCAAACTCTGTTTTGAGCTTAGGCATTGTACGGACAATCTCTCTAATAGTTATATCCTTAGTAGGAATTTTAGGTGATTCTTCAATGATTCTCTATAAATTATAATCTTGTCCTTCAAAAAAGATTTTCATTCTATTTTTTCAATAATTATAATTTGTGCCATTGAACAAAGGAGGTCTGGTATAGGAATGACCTTCAGTATAACTATTTGAAGCCATTGGTTTAACTCAAGGATTTTAAGCCTAAAATTAAGTACGTGGTTCTGATACCAATCGTAGACTGAGGTAAAAACCCAAGAGGGGGTGAATTGGGTTTTAAAAACATTTTTCAATTAACAAACAAGTTTTAACAATTTAATCAATTAAATCAATCAAAAAATAAATTGCTTGAAATTAAAGAAGTAAAGAAATAGAAATGCAAACTCCATTTATAGTAGTTCGGTAATATCAAAATCACTCCAATGCTACATCCACTCTCTTCAAGGAACCTCCTTGAAGTAATCCACTAATGATAGTCAAGCAACTTCAAGAGTGTTGCCCAAACCTTATAAATACTCTCTTCAAGTTACAAGGAAGTGTTTAATGCCTAAACATTCTAAGAAGTACTTCAACTCTTTCTCTTTACAATGATTGATATTGACTGTTAAAGAAAACAAAAGAGATAGAAATGAATGCTTTATAATATGAAGATTATCTCTCTTTTAAGAACAAATCTTAAAGAATGGCTCACAAAGAATTTTTTAAAGCTTTTAAAAGTATTAATGAGATATATAAGAAATTGAGTGTTATTGCTTGTATTGAATGCTCATTAAAGAGGTGTATTTATAGTTTTCGCTTTATATGGTTGTTAGAAACAAGTTGGGGTAGTTTAGAGCATTAAATGCTCAAGTCTCGCGTTTTAAACGGTCATATTTTTGAATTACCAATCGATTGGGTCCTTTTACCAGTCGACTGGGTCTTGTGAAATATTTAAATTTTTGGGCATCAAATAGGTACCAGTCGATTGGGTCAAAGGGTAGAAGCTATTGACCCTTTTACTAGTCGACTAGTTCAAAGACCTAGTTGACTGGGTTGACCCAAAAATCATTTTTTAGGCTTTTCAAAGTAGTTTTAACTTAAAGAAATTTTTAGAACATTTTGGTCAAAACATTTTGTAATCAAAATAGGCTATAATTAAGCTAGGTAATTGAAAGAAAAATTTATATTTCAATCAACTACCTTAGGAGCTTTTAGTCTTGGTCTTTGAACAACTTTTAAGGTGCAAACATATCTTTTCAAGTGCATATACTTTTTCTATGTAGCGTGTTGTCTTCGAAAAAAAGTATCTTTAAATAATATCCTAAACTTTCTATAGGATATCCCACAAACCTACATTTGTCAAACCTAGTTTCCTACTTGTCTAATGTAACTTCTTTACATAAGCAGGACAAATCCAAATCTTAATGTGTTTAATATTAGGTTCTCTCCCTTTTCATACCTCATATGGCGTTTTAGGTTCTGTCTTTGAGGGAACTTTATTCAATAAGTATATCAAAATTACGACAGCATATCCCCAAAAGGATACAAGAATATCAATGTAACTCATTATACATTGTACCATATCCAATAGAGCATAGTTTTAAGAGAAGTCCACTGATATAGAATCCCATTCTCTTTGAGATAATCAAGAAAATCATTAAAAAGGTATTTGCCTCTTCAATCAGATCAAAGAGCTTTAATACCCTTCACAGTTTGCCTTTCAACTTTACTTCTAATTTCTTTGAACTTTTAAAATGATTTAGATTTATACTTCACTATGTAAACATACCCATAGTTAGAATTATCATCAGTAAAGGTAATGAAGTTGGAGCAACCTCCTCTAGCATTGACTGTTAGGGGCTCACATATATTAGTGTGCATAAACTTTAATACATCCTTGGCTCTTTCTCCATGTCCACTAAATGAAGATCTAGTTATTTTCCTATGAGACAGATTTCATAGGTTTGATAGGATTCAAAATATGATAGATCTAATAATCCATCTTTTACTAACTTGTTTGTACTATCCTCATTAATTTGATTTAGTCTTAAGTGTTACATATACAAATAATTTAGATAATTATCTATTTTTCTTTGTTGTTCAATATGAAATATTTTTCAATCTACTTCTAAATGGTAAAACTAAGTAATAAGTCTCTACAGCTAATGTAGCAATGCTTGCTCTATTTTCAAGGTGAAAGTTGACTTCTTCTTACTTAGTTTCTTGCTTCTTCTCAGGAGTCTACAAACTATTTCAAATATGAGAACCATACTTGGTATATAATACCTAAGTAGAAGCATTTTTAACTAATAAGTTAATTTCATGGATGAACTATTAAGACATGCCTTCCGAAGGGTTGTCTTACAAGGTGATCCGAGCAGTTTCTCTTTCAGTGCCCATATTTTCCATAAGGGGAGCATTGGCCCTTATCCTTTTGGATTTTGAAAAAAATAGACTTGTTGACACCTCTCTTTATTTTCAATGGTTTCTTCTTCTTCTTTAAGACATTCTTGCTCTTGGGCTTAGAAAAAAAAACCCCATCGTTAACCATAATGGGTGTCTTAACCTTTCTTGATCGTAGCTTATGTAGTTTTCAACACATAACAAGTTCTAAAAGCATAGCTTCAATCTCATTCATGTTATAGTTCATAACATACTGCAATAATTAGTATGGAAAGGATTGAAGAATTAAGTCACTACTTAACTCCATATCTATACTAAAATGAGACAGTCTAACTGCTCGATATAGTTGATCATCTTTAATCCATGCTCGTGGACTAATAATCCTTTGGGCATACTAACACCAAAGAGGTCTTTATAGATTTGAAACATTGCATTGCAACTATGCTTACAATAGAACTCATGTAAATGAAAAAAATAGCATAAGTAGTTTCCATCTTATCATGATTAGACATAGATGTTAGCATGTAGCGCCTAGGCCACAAGTCATTCTCTTGTCACTTCTAAAAAACAGCCACATTTTCTTCCAAAACATTCTTAACTATAGTTGGTAGAAATGACTTATCAAGAAACTAGTTCATTTTTTAAGAATTGAGAATGATTCTCATATTCCTTAGCTAATCTAGGAGATTGGACTAGTCAATCTGTTTGCATCAAGTATGCATGATAGTGGGTTTAGTTATTATGATCTATGATGTAACAATAGATAAAATGTGTCTATTGATTTTATTAACCACCATAAAGATTTGGTCTTTAATCTAAATGGTGCCTCCCACCATTTTTTTTATTACCACAACTCTCAAGGTGGAAAGCGAAAAACACTTTTGAAAGGTTTCCTGGTTGGGATCAGGATCCTATTACTTGTATGCTAAACCTTGTAATGGAACCACAAACTAATAATGTGCTTAATGGGTAGATAACTTTTATTGTTTGCATCTCATGCAATTCCCAATCATAATTTACTCTCTTAAATGAATATGACCTTGTGGTGGCATAACAAATCATATCCATTTTAGTTATGTCAAATCCACCATTCATCACAAGTATAAATTAGTGATATAACATTTGTGTTGGTATAACAAAGTTTTATCATTTGTTTACCTCGTGTACACCACATGTTTTAATAGACAATATAATTTTTTTATTGGTGTAAATCTTATGGCGGCATAAGAAATTTCACATATTTACTTGATACGAACAATCATTCCAAATGATTTTTGCTTACAACTTAATATTTAATTTTGCGTGTGAGGGATTTAGGTCTTTACGTTTAAGTCTCATCTTTTAACATATATCAAATACATATAACAAGCATATAATCTAATTACATGCGTAACATACATACATCACATGCACCTATATACCTAAGTGGATAACTATGGACTTTCTAATGTGATTTACTTAAGCCAATTAAGTAAATCACTTGGTCAAATCCTACGTAATTATTACATGAATATATCACATACATTCATGGGCCTTCAATCATCAAATGGTCCATCATACTTTCTTGCGCACTGTTTGATTCGGCTCAATAAATTCCTCTATGTAACTTTATATACATCAAATATATATAAGAAACCTTGATCAACAATCAAGGAGAATTACATTGAAGGGAGATAAAAAATTACATTGAGATAAAGAAAAGTAGGTGAGGTATGCCATTTAAAATTAAACAACCAAAAATAATACCATTAAATTCAACCAAATGCTAAGGTATGGGTCAGATATTCATCCACTCATACAATCAAATCTATTCTAGTTATGGTTTTATTCTTAGATTGCAATCCTAATTCTATTAGGTTTGTAGAAACCTTCAATCCTATTCCAAATATTATTAAGATTCTTTTTCACTAAGATTCATAGTTCCAATTTAATAAGGATTTTTGAGTTTCAATTCCTAATCAAACTCAAATTTCTTAAAACATTTTATTTTGAAATTAAGAAAAATTCTTAACTATGTAAATCAATTTAATTTAAATATTTTAAAAATAAAAATTAAACAATTTATTTCAATCAAAGACATGTTTTAATTTTTAAAAAAAATGAAACAATTTCAAAAACTTTTTAAAAACTCAAAAAAATTATTTTTACGTCACACAGTCGACTGCCCTAATGGACAATCGACAGTTGAAAGTTTTAGTCCAAAAGTTCAATCATATCATGAGAGCATGATTGAGTGTCTCGGGTGGACAGTCGACTATCTGAAGGTTCTGCTTTATTTTTCAATCGGGTATGTGAGACTACAGTCGATTGTTCCTTCGATTTCTACAGAATTATTCACGTTTCTACGCAAATTTTCTTCCCAAAACAATTTCCTTTTGATTCATTATATTTTCATTAACCAAATTGTTTATAATCAATCTCAATTGATTTAATTCACTTGAAAAATAATCTACATCAATTTTATTATCATCATATGACAATTGTTGACCCTTAACTTGATTTTAATGATAACAAAACTTGTTTCCCTAATGGACAGTAGACCGTTGAAAGATTTTGTCCAAAATTTTAATCTTGTCAAGAGAGTATGATTGACTGTCTCGGGTGGACAGTTGACTATTTGAAGGTTCTACCCGATTTTTCAATCAGGTATGTGAGGCTACAGTCGATTGTCCCTTCGATTTCTATAGAATTATTCACTTTTTCTACGCGAATTTTCTTCCTAAAACAATTTCCTTTTGATTCAAAATTATATTTTCGTCAACCAAATTATTTATAATCAATCTCAATTCATTTAATTCGCTTGAAAAATAATCTATATCAATTTTATTATCATCATATGACAATTGTTGACCCCTAACTTGATTTTAATGATAACAAAACTTTTTAAAGTTGATTTAACCATATTTATCTAAGTGCTTAAGTATTTAAAGTTTTTATTCAAAGGCTCACGCACCTCAAGAGAAGAGTTGGAAGAACAAGATTAGAAGCTATTAGGTAGTTCATTTTATTGTAAATCATCTCTCAATTATCTAATTGTGGCTCAAAATGTTCTCAAAATGTTTACAAAATGTTTTTAACAAAAAACATGTAAACATGTGTTAAATTTTATAAGTCTCTGAAAATAAGAAAAATAGTGATTCAGCCAACTAAATGGTTTATACAGTTGATTGAATGAGGGATAGAAAGTCTTGTCCTTCTGATTAAGTTGACTGAATGAATCATACAGTCGACTGAATTAAGGTCAAAACTTTCTAGCCTTTGACCCAATCAACTGTATGGATCACTCAATTGACTGAATGAAAGATAGAGAGTTCCATCTCTATAGTCCAGTCAATTGAATGATGCAATTGATGCTTTATAGACTTGATTCAGTAGCCTGAACATTCAAAATTAATGGATAGTTTTTGAAATAAACAGCATAGGTTAGAGCATTTGATGCTTCAAACTGCCCCATCTTGTGCCTAATGGCTATATAGTGGCAAAACTATATAAACCCAACATAAATGAGCAAACCTAACAACTAGAGGACATTTAATTTTTATAAGGGGCTCATTCATTACTTTCAAAGCTTTCAAAATTAATTCTTGACCATTCTTTAAAGCTTTGTTATTGAAAGAGAGATATTCTTCATCTTTTAAAGATTTATTGCAATCTTTCTTATACCAATCTTCAATCAACTGCAATTGTTGTAAAGAGAAAGAGTTAGTGTAATTCTTAGAAGTGTTTAGGTGTTAAACACTTGTGCATTAACTTCCTTAAAAGAGAACCTTGTAAGGTTTGGTCAACATCTCTAAAGTTGCTTGTTATTCTTAGTGGGAATACTTCAAGGAGTCTCCTTGAAGAGAGTGGTCCTAGGGTCGAAAGATTCTGATATTGTCGAACCACTATAAATTGTGTTTACACCTTCTTATCCTTATTCCTTTAATTTCCAACAATATAACTCTTGTTGTTATTGCTTAATCTTATAAGTGTTTAAAACTTGTTTGTTAATTATAAAAAGTTTTAAAACTCAATTCACCTCCCTCTTAGGTTGCACCTTGGTTTACAATTGGTATCAGAGCTTAGTTCTTATTAATAAGCTTAAAATCCTTGAGTAGATCCTATGGTTAATAATAGTTATACTGAAGGTTATTCTTATACTAAGTCTCATTTTTTTAATGGAACAAACTACAATTATTGAAAAAATAGAATGAAAATCTTTGTAGATGATCAAGATTATACTTTATGGAGAATAATTGAAGAAGGATCTAGGATTCCTATAAAGAGAGTCACGGTTGGTGAAATAGTAGCTACTTTGCATAAACTCAACTTTGAATTTGATGATGATGATTGTAGAATGCTATCTTAAAATAGTAGAGTTACAAGTTTACTTCATTTTGCTTTAGATATAAAAGAATACAATAAAATCTCTGGATGTGTTTCGACTAATGAAATATGGCATAAACTTCAAGTTACATATGAAGGCATTAGTGAGGTTAAGAATTTAAAAATCTATATGTTAGTGTCCGAATATGAAGTTTTTAAAATGTCTCCTACCAAAACCATTTCTGAAATGTATTCTCAATTCACTAATGTTATTAATGGTTTAAAGCTTCTTGATAGGAATATTGAGGAGTGTGAGTTGACAAAGAAGATTCTTAGATCCTTACCACCAAACCAGGAATCTAAAAAGAAAACTATTGTAGAATTCAAAGACCTTGACAACCTTAACATCAAAACACTTCTTGGCTCATTATTAACACGCGAAATAGAGGTAATAAATCGTGTTGTTGTTATTGATGATGAGTCAAAGAATAAGAAAGTCATTGCCCTCAAAGCTACCTTAAGCAAACAAATTGGAAGAAGAAAGATAAAATGAAAGTTGTAAAGAAGAAGGAGAGATGACTCTCATCACAAAGAGGTTTCACAAATTCTTGAAGAAAAGCAAGAAGCCTTACATAATGGACAACACAACCAAAAAGGAACCTATTGTGTGCTTTGGTTGCAAGAAACTAGGGCACGTTGAGCTAGATTGTCCTATAATAAAGAAACTGTACAAAAATTTCAATAAGAAAGCCTTGGTTGCTACCACTTGGAGTGATGAAAAAATTAACATCTCGAAAAGTGAGATTGATTACCATGAGATTGCCAACCTTTGCTTGATGGCAATTGATGATGAAGATAAGGTAAATAAATCTTCCCTTACCAATGATGAAATGATTAATGCTATAAATGAATTGCATGAGGAATTAAAAAAAAAAATTTGATGCTAGGAATATTGCTCTCATAAAAGAAGTTCCATCCATCTCTAAAGAGATGGAAGTTCTAAAAGAAAAAAAAGAAAAACTTTCATTAGAACTTAATAACTCATCACAAGAATATTTGATGATTGAAAATGTTAATTTGAAAAAGAAAGTGATTGAGTTGAATAACATTATATCTAGACTTATAAGTGGAAAAAAAAAAAGCTAGATGAAGTGTTGGCTTATCAAGGAATGAGTGGAGAAAAATCCAGTATGGGTTATTCTTCATTGGGCAAGCAAAAATCAAATGAAATTATCTTTGTGAAAGCAACATGTGTGGATGAACCCTTTACCTCTAAGGCTTATAGTAATGTTAACAATGTACCTTTGAAAAATGTTAGGAAGCCTAAGAATTCAAATTTCAATTCCTATGGTAGAAATTCACACGCTAATACTAGAAATAGACAACCAAGAAATACCTATGCTTATATGTATACTTATTCTAGAAATGCAAATACAATGTATAATCATTCAATAAATTCACATGCTAGGAATGCATATCCTAAAAGCAACTATCATTCATATCCTAGAAACAACATGTATGCTTATAACTCTTATAATGCAAGAAACATATACTCTAGGAATGCTAGATATTCTTATCCAAGAAATGATAGATATTCTAGACATCCTAGAAATTATTATGATTATCATTCTAGGATCATGCATCATCCACAACACTATGATTTTAGAGTACATTATAGAACTAAGAAAGTACGGGTTCCAAAAAGATTCATATTTTCAAGGACTAACCCGAAAGGACCTAAGAAATTTCGGGTACCTAAAAGCTCTGTTGTGTATCCTTGTGTGATGTAGATATGTCTCCACACAAAGATTGAAAGAAAGCATTGGTACCTTAATAGCGGATGCTCGAAGAACATGATCAATGATCAAAACCTCTTTATGGAGTTGACACTAAGGGATGACAGACACGTCACCATTGGAGTGACACTAAGATGAAGATCATTGGACATTGTAAAGGAGTAAAAATTCTTCAACCTTTGATCATGTTTTACTTGTGTAGGGCCTTAAGCCTAATTTACTAAGCATTAGTCAATTATGTGATAAAGGTAATAAAGTCATATTTGAAATCCTATCATTGTCTTATAATAAACATCAAGAGTAACAAGATCAAATTTGTTGGCCAAATACATAAGAATGTCTACTAGTTGATCTCAAAACTTTGCCTTTGGGAAATGAAAAAAATGTTTTTTAGCTTTTAGTGAAAACTCATGGTTATGGCATAGAAGGCTTGGACATGTAAACAAAAATTTGATCAAAGTTCTTTCTAGAAATGATTTAGTAATTGGTCTTCCAAAAACCAAATTTGAAAAATAAAAAATTTGTTATGCTTGTCAAATGGGAAAACAAACAAGAGTTTATTTTAAATCCAAAAATACGGTTTCAACTTCTAGACCTTTAGAGCTTTTGCATATGAACTTGTTTGGTTCAATAAGTACTATTAGTCTAGGTGGCCATCAATATGCTCTTGTTATTGTAGATGACTATTCTAGATATACCTTTGTTATTTTTATGGCTTATAAGGATGAAGCTTATAAAGGTTTTGTAAATTTTTGTAAAACATTTCAAAATGAAAAAAAAATTACTATTTAAAGTATAAGAAGTGATCATGAAAAAGAATTTGAAAACCAAAATATTTCAAATAATTGTAATGATAATGGTATTGATCACAATTTTTCAGTTCCTAGAACCTCTCAGCAAATTTGTATTGTTTAAAGGAAAAATAGTTTTAGAAGAATTTGGAAGAACTATGATTTATGAAAATAATTTGCCAAAATACTTTTAGGCGGAAGCCATAAACACCACTTGCTATGTTTTAAATAGATTTTTAATTAGGTCTATACTTAATAAAAATCCATATGAACTATAGAATGGTAGAAAGCCTAATATCCCTTATTTTCATGCTTTTGGTTGCAAGTGCTTCATCTTGAATAACAAAAAAGTTAATTTAGATAAATTTGATTCTGAGACTGATGAAGGGATTTTCTTGGGTCATTCAACCTCTAGTAAAGCTTATAGAGTCTTTAACAAAAGAACTCTAGTGGTTAAAGAATTTGTTCATGTGCATTTGATGAAACAAATCCTCTTTGTAGTAAAAGAGCCTATCTTGATGATAATGTAGGTTTCATGTCAAAAATGGATGCAACAACTCCCATTGTTGACCCCAAGGAGAATCAACTTCAAATATCTCAAGGGGAAGATGAACCTATACTTGATCAACCTTCAACAAGTCAACAAGTTGATGGTCTTCCTAAATATTGAAGTTATGTGAATTATCACCCAATCAATTAAGTGATTGGTGATCCTTCACAATGGGTAAGAACTAGATCCTCAATAAGAAATTTATGAAATTATGTTGCTTTCTTATCTTAAATAGAATCTAAGACTTATGATGAAGCTGAAAATGATGAAAATTGGATAAATTCAATGGAAGAATAAATAAATCAATTTGAAAGGAATAAAGTTTGGACTTTAGTTCCTAGACCTAAGGACTATTCGGTAATTGGAACTAAATGGGTGTTTAGAAATAAAATGGATGAAAATTGAATAGTAACTAGAAACAAAGCTAGACTTGTAGCTAAAGGTTATAATTAAGAAGAATGAATTGATTTTGATAAAACCTTTGCTCTTGTAGCTAGATTAGAAGTTATTCCCATATTTCTTCCATTTGTATGTTTTAAGAATTTCAAATGGATGTAAAAAATTCTTTTTTGAATGGTTTTATTGAAGAAGATGTCTATGCTGAGCAACCTCTTAGTTTTGAAGATCTTAACCTTCCAAACCATGTCTATAAGCTTTCTAAAGCTATCTATGGGTTGAAGTAGGCTCCAAGAGTATAATATGAAAGGTTAAGTAAGTTTTTACTTGATAATGGTTTTTCAAGAGGAAAATAGGCACTACTCTTTTTACAAAAACTCTGGGTTCAAGCAATCTCCAAGAGCATAGTATGAAAGGTTAAGTAAGTTTTTACTTGATAATGGTTTTTCAAGAGGAAAAATAGACACTACTCTTTTTACAAAAACTCATAAGAATAACACTTTTTTGATACAAATATATGTTGATGATATTATATTTGGTGCTACTAATGAATCCAAGTGTTAAGACTTTGCTAAGTGTATGCAAGGTGAGTTTGATATGAGCATGGTGGGAGAGCTCAACTACTTCCTTGAACTTCAAATTAAACAAAAAAAATGGAGGCATCTTCATCAACCAATCCAAGTACACAAAAGATTTGCCAAAGAGGTTTGGGATGGAGAATGCAAAGACAATTAGAGCTTCCATGAGCACATCAACAAAGCTTAACTTGGATGAAAGAGGTAAAAGTGTTGAGATTAAGAAATATGGAAGCATGATAGTGGTTTTGCTTTATTTAAATGTTAGTAAACCCGATATTATGTTTAGTGTATGCATGTGTACTAGATTTCAAGCTAATCCTAAAGAATCTCATATAATTGATGCTAAAAGGATATTAAGATTTTTGCTTGGGACTCAAAATCTAGGATTATGGTACTCAAAAGATTCACCTTTTAAATTAATTGGGTACTCAAATGATGATTTTGCTGGTTGTAAGTTAGATAGAAAGAGTACTAGTAGAACATGTCAATTTCTAGGTTGTATGTTAACCTCTTGGTTTTCAAAGAAACAAAATTCCATTACATTTTCAACCTAAGCGGAATATTTGGCTGCCGGTAGTTATTACACACAAGTTTTATAGATAAAACTATAACTAAAAGATTTTGGCATGCATTTTTAAAATGTTCCAATTTTATGTGATAACACTAGTACCATCAATCTAACTAAGAATCTAATTCAACATTCTAGAACTAAGCACACTGAAATCATACATCACTTTATGAGAGGTCACACTCAAATAGGTGATATCAAACTTGAATTCATTCCTACAGAAAATCAACTTGTTGATACCTTCATTAAACCATTGAATGAAGATAGATTTTGTATGATAAGAATGTTACTTGCAATGAGAATTTTTGTATGATTTAATTGCATATACATTCATCATTTGCATATGTGTCATTGAGTGAATGAAAATTAATTCTTAATTTTATGTTTGTCTCACTCATAAATGGCATAAAAAAATATAAACTTACAAAAATTTAATCCGGAGTTCAAATTTTGTCTTGAAAATTTTGATCCAGTCAACCGAATAAGTCATTCAGTTGACTGAATGAAAGTTGCCTTTCATCTAGTCGACTGAACAAACTATTAAGTCGACTGAATGAATCAACAAAATCACTCTTCCAGTACCTAGCATTTTAAATTCAGTTTTAAAACTACTTTAGTTAACTAGACATAGTACCCAGTCAACTGAACGCCTAAAAATATAACTACATTCTTTCATATTAAAATATCATTTTCACCCTAAATTGACAATGACTTTTACCTTTTTCACTTCTCTCTGTAAAAATTTTTCATTTTTGGACAAATCCAAGCAAAATTTTCCACTTTTACACAAATCCACTCTTCAAATCCTCGTCTTTTCCCATTTTTAACTCTTTGTCTTAATGACCCAGAGTCAAAATGACTACTCCTGGTACAAATCTCTCTAAGCGATCTTAGTAAGGGGCTTCTCAATAACCTAAAAGAAAGGAGAAGGATGAAAACACGAGATAAAAGGCATGGCAAAACCTCGATGCTTCGAGTTTTAGGGATGCTACTGCAAAAAAAAAAGGTACGATACTGTGATTCGTGTTAAGGAAAGCATGACTAGTAGTTTGGTTGATTTTTCTTCAATAAGATTTGGGAATTTTGATATCAAACAACTGTTTGAAAGACTAAGGTGGAATCGCCTAGTCACTTTACACCAGAAATATTACCCCAGGCTTATCCACCAATTTTATGCAAACCTAGTTCAATCCTCATCCTTTGCCCTTAGGTTTAAAATCTTGGTAATGGGTAAAGAATTTATAGCCATTTTTAGTGTTTTGCAAGAAATTTTTTGTTTGCCTAGAGAGGGAATTACTTGGTGTTTTGATGGGTCTCAATGACTTAGTGTAGGATAGTAAAGGATAATCCTATTTATATTTATGGTATTCAGACATACAATACCTACCATGATCTACCCCTAGATTCTAAGATGTTGAACTTAATTATAAATTGGATTATTAATCCTAGACTGGGTAGTAGAATTAGCCGCTCGAAACTAGACATCTTGTTGATTTATTGTCTTAAGGCTGGGAAACCTTATAACCTCTATCCCCTCCTCCTTGAAAATATGATTAATGGGACAAAGAGTGAATTAGATTGTTTACCTTATAGGATGCTCATCACCCTCATCCTTAAACACTATGGGATGCTTTAGTCATTGATCAGAATGCAGTCATCAATGTGTCATCCCTGAAGAGAATTGGATTTCAGATCAAGGACAATATGGTTGTACTGAAGTGAAAAAAGAATATAAGGGTTGGAGATAAGTCCATTGATGAAGAGGAAGAAGATCCAGCTATTGGTTGGGTACTCAGTAGCCTGCTGTAGGGTAGGGCTATGCTAGTTCTAGCTCTTAGGATGTTCTTCTTCAAGCTCTTGCCAGTCTCCAGTTATCTGTAAATGGTATATAGCAGGCTACTGATATGCAACTTCAGGCATTAAAGATGGAGATGACTTTAGTATATGATGAGCTTATTATCTTCAAGATTGAGACAGAAGGATCCTTTGATGAGGTTTGGTAACAGTTTGTTGAGATTCGAGACCTTGGCTCAGCTCCTCCACCTTCTTAGGATATATTAATGCATATATGACTTTACCTTTTTTTTTTATCCTTTTATCTATTTTTTAACTCCTTAGAACTTTGCAAGTACATTGACATTTTCATTCTCATGCATATTTTTGGATTTACTCGTGTGAGCTTTAACTATTAGTTTATGGTTAAAATATGTATGGATGGATATTTGCATTGTGAATGATTTTGCTAATGCGTAGGTATTGTGAGTATTTTTGTTTGTCTCTCTCTATTCTTTGGTTTGCCCTTTTGTGCTGATGACAAAAAAATAGGAGAAAAATCTATGGTTGTTATAGTAAGAGAAAGAGTTTAAAATTTTATAATGCTTAGATAAATGGGGAGATTTGCTCCTTAAGTTATTTAAATAGTTTATGAACTGCCTGGTTAGCTTGTTTTTTAAAATTTAAGAGGTTTTTATTACAAAAATAGAAGAGACCCTATCTAAATTTTCCTAAAAACTAAACACTTAGATTTTAAAAGTATTTTTCCTAAAATGGTTTTGTCATCATAAAAAAAAGGGAGATTATTGACCCCAAACTTTATTTTAGTGATAACAAAACTTATTTAAGTAGATCTAACCATATTTATCTAAGTGTTTAAGTATTTAAAGTTTTTATTCAAAGGTGCACGTACGTCAGGAGAAATGTCTAAAGAACAAGATTAGAAACTACTAGGTAGTTCATTTTATTATAAATCATCTCTCAATTATCTAGCTTTAATTGTGGCTCAAAATGTTTTCAAAAATTTTACAAAATATTTTAAACAAAAATATGTAAACCTGTGTTAAATTTTATAAATCTTTGAAAATAAAAAGATACGGATTCAAGGGATTCAGTCGATTGAATGGTTTATACAGTCAACTGAATGATTGACGAAAAGTCCTGCCCTTCGGATTCAGTTGACTGAATGAATCATACAGTCGACTAAA
Source organism: Bretschneidera sinensis (assembly GCA_023935145.1). Classification (NCBI taxonomy): domain Eukaryota; kingdom Viridiplantae; phylum Streptophyta; class Magnoliopsida; order Brassicales; family Akaniaceae; genus Bretschneidera; species Bretschneidera sinensis. The sequence goes on along the minus strand of CM043703.1, from coordinate 49,933,821 downwards.
TGAAGGTATAAACTTTCTAACCTTTGACCCAGTTGACTATATAGATCACACAATTGACTAAATGAAAGACAAAGAGTTGCATCTCTCTAGTCCAGTTGACTAGATGACTTATACAGTCGATTGAATAAAGCACCTGATGCCTTATAGACTTGATTCAGTCGACTGGATAGTCGACTAAATGGTACATCCAGTCAATTGAACATTCGAAATTAACAACTAGTTTTTAAAATAAATAGTGTGGGTCAGAGCATTTAATATTCCAAACTGTCCCATCTTGTGCCTAATGGCTATATGGGGGCAAGGCTATAAAATCCAACATAAATGAGCAAACCTAACAACTAGAGAATAATTAATTTCTACAAGATCTCATTTATTACTTTCAAAGCTTTCAAAATTAATTCTTGAGCCTTCTTTAAAGCTTTGTTCTTAAAAGAGAGATATTCTTCATCTTGTAAAGCATTTATTTCAATATCTCTTGTACCAATCTTCAATCAATTTCAATCATTGTAAAGAGAAAGAGTTGGTGTAACTCTTAGAAGTGTTTAGGTGTTAAACACTTGTGTATTAACTTCCGTGGAAGAAAACCTTGCAAGTTTTGGATGTAGGGTCAGAAAGATTTCGATATTGCTGAACCACTATAAATTGTGTTTGCACTTTCTTATTCTTACTCTTTTAATTCTAGCAATATAACTCTTGTTGTTCTTACTTAATCTTATAAGTGTTTAAAACTTGTTTGTTAATTGTTAAAAGTTTTAAAACCATATTCACCCCCTCTAGGGTTACGCGTTGGTTTACAACAATAAACAATTCAAAAACTATTTCTTGAATTCTCTTGACCTAGAGTTTCATAAACCATAATCTAACTTTTAGATTTTGAATTTGCAATCTCTAGAATTCAAGATCAAATCTTATAAATCCATAACAATATAATTAACAATTCATAGAGTTAGCTCTAATACCACTGCAAGTCTATTAACATAGAAAACACAACGAAAATTAAATCTTTTTAGATTATGCCAATTTACTTGCAATAAGAAATTCTCTATGAATTTATTAAAACAATAAATCTAATATCCATTAAAGGTTAGAGATTTATACCTTACATTAATGGAGATTCCTATTGATCCTTTGGAGACGAGCTCACTAGTCGTTCAGGCACTCGTTATGAGGACCTAAAATATCCTAAGGTGGGATATTTCTTTTGATCGATCAATCAGTACAAGTACCTTGAAGGGTAATTAAAGCGAACTATAATTCATCAGTATGCGAGAATTTTACATCAAAACCTTTTTACACCGATACATAACTTTATACAAACACAGCTATTCAAGTCTTATTACATCACACAATACTCTTGCACATATACTAGTACAAACCATTCCTTAACATTATTTACAAATATACATAGTACCCAACTCTTTAACAAACCGAACTCTAGATTCTTTCAACTAACCCTACTATGCTACCTTCCTTATGTACATCTTTTTCATTATCTAAAAAGTAGCTCATTCAAAGAATGAGTTAGCCAAACAACCAGCCTTAGTAAGGATCTACAATGGATACTAATTGTTGAGTAGATGTAAGTAATCCATTGTCCCATACTAATGGTTACAATCAACTACACTAAGAAATCATATGCAATGAATTACTATCTAAACTTGAAAGGATACTCTCCATATCAATCAATTCCATCACACCTCACTTGGGTCCAAACTGGTCCTTCAAGGTCTAAGTCGATAAAAAAGATCTCAATTTTTCTAGTAAAGACCTCATGAATACTCCAAAAATGATCAATCAATCAATATAAGGACGGAGTCAAGTGTGACGTCTAAAAAATGTTCAATCATTCACTAACATGCAATTGTGTAATGTCGTGAATGGCGCACACCCAATAGGGAAGTTAACCAGTTAGGATGTGTCCCAATATATATTTCTCAAACAATACTTCTTAATTCAGTGATGATAACTCCCCTTCATTTACACACATACACAAGGACATACACATGAACATTCATTGGTAAAACAATAGCTAAATAAATATGTCATGCTTGAACATAATCCACTTAAATACCATTATCTCACTCATTACAAATCATTTATAGGTGATTCAAAACAATATGAAAACTAGACTTCTATAGCATAAAATTAGACTCAAGAATAATTTAATTTGGTCTTAAAATGACTGAGATACATTTGCTTAAATTTGAACTACGAAACTTGCCCAAATTAAGATTTCTAGAATGCAACAATATTAAGTCTAGTGATAAACTAACTTCTAGACATCCAATTGAACTGAATTTTGATGAAATCTCTAGACATTTATAACTATAACATACTAAAATATCAATTTCATTTTGGAATGGAATCACAATATACAGACCTATAACCGAACCTATATCTATTCGATCCAATTTTGACTTATATGATTTCAAACTATAACAAGGCACGATTGCAACTATTCTTTGCATGAATTCAATATATAATTCATTCATTAAAGCATAAAAAAATATAAAGAAACAAAATGCATGGTAGAAACCCTGCCTTAACACAAAATTTCAGAATTTCTTGAATTTAAATCAATAAAAGTATTGAACACCAAGATCCAAGAAACAATTGTGAAAGAACTTCTGCAAACTTAACTTAAGCTTCAATAAAAACTTAAGCCCTAACAAGAACTTAAGCCAATTAAAAACTTAAGCTTTAATACCATCTATGAGAACCCAAAACATTCCAAGGCGAGACATTTCGTCATCCGGTCGATCAATCAGTACAAGTACTAAGAAGGGTAATCAGAGTGAACTATAATTCATAAATATGCGGAAGCATTATATCAAAAAAAAATTTACACTGATATATAACTTTGTACAAACATAATTTTTCAAGTCTTATTACATCACATACTACTTTTTTACACATACTAGTACAAACCACTCCCTCACACTATTTACAAATATACATACTACCCAACTCTCTTACAAGTCGAACTCTAGATTTTTCATCTAAGCCTGCTATGCTAGCTTCTTTATGTACACTTTCTTCATTATCTAAAAATTAGTTCATTCAAAGAATGGATCAACCAAACAACTAGGCTTAGTAGGGATCTACAGTGGATATGTGCAAGTGTACAGTTCTACATGCTTTTATGAATAAGATATGAATGTTGTGATGTTCATGTATGCATCATATCAAGAATATATAGTACACTAACAGGTTGAGTAGATGAGAGTAATCCACCGTACCATGCCAGTGGTTACAACCAACTACTCTAAGCAATCATATGCAATGCATTACTAACTAAACTTGAAAGGATACCCTCCATACCAATCAATTCCATCCCACCTCACTTTGGTCAAAATCGATCCTTCAAGGCCTAAGCTGATCAAACAAAGATCTCAAATGATCTAATAGAGAGCTCGTGAGCACTCCAATAGTGTTCAATCAATCACTATAAGGATGGAGTCAAGTATTGCACCCAAACAATATTCAATCATTCACTAAAAATTCAATAGCGTAATGTTGTGCACGTCACACATCTAATAGGGAGGTCAACCTATTGAGACATGTCTCAACATGCATCCCTTAAACAATACTTTTTTATTTAGTGCTAATAATTCCCCTTCATTCACACGCATGCACAAGGACATACACATGCACATTTATCGGTAAAAACAATAGTTAAATAAATTTGTTGTACTTGAACATGGCCCATTAAAATTCCATTATCTCACTCATTAAAAATATTTTCTTGGTGATTCAAAAAAATCTAAAAACCAAACTTATATAGCCTCAACTTAGACTCAAGAATCATCTAAATTGGTCTTAAAATAACTAAGATAAATTATCTTAAAGTTGAACCTACCCATATTAAGATTTTCATAATGCAACATTATTAAGTCTAGTGATAAACTAACTTCTAGACATCCAATTGAACTAAATTTTGGCATGAAATCTCTAGACATATATAACTATAACATAGTAAAATATCAAGTTCATTTCATAATAGAAGCATAATATACAAACCTATAATCAAACCTATATCTATTCTATATAGTTTTGACCCATGTGATTTCAAACTATAACAAGACATGATTGCAAGTATTCTTTGCATGAATTCAATATATAATTCCTTCATTAGAGTGTAAATAATATAAAGAAACATGATACATATTAAAAACCCTACCTTGACACAAAATTTCAGAATTTCTTGAATTTGAATCATTAAAAGTGTTGAACATCAAGAACCAAGCAACAATTGTGAAAGAACATTTTCAAACTTAGTTTTCCAGAATTTCTTCCAAAATTTTTCATTCAAAATCTTCAAAATTCAGACCTTTCACGTTCTCCATCTGTCTCCTTTATCTCCCTTCCTTTTCTTCTCATTTTGATTTATTTTATGATTAATTTAATGATATATGTTGATCTGATCATGGACCCCACTTAAGTTTCTATTTAAATAGGAAGAAAGCCTTATCATACTTGACACATGTTAAGCATCACATAGGCCATCCTCTAAGGGCTAAGCCCATTAGACCCAAAATCATTCAAGCTTAATTCAAAGTCCAAAGACAAAACTTGATCTTCCTGATTCTAAAATGTGATTTTAATTAGAAATTCATAATCTACAAGAAATTATAGACTTAGAGGTCAATTCTCACATTAAACAATGAACATTTGCCTATTCCAATTCATTGTTAAATCTAAATTAGTCATAGTTCGATCTTTATAATAATTCAATCAATCCTTTAACACACTAGTTATATAAGTAATTCTCACACATATTCATATTATATACTCTTATGTGTATGGAAGTTCTCAGGTCTCACATTTGTCCTCTAAGCATATCCATATGAGCAACGAAGAACTAGAGATCTCCAATTAAAGGTGACCAAAAATTATGGAGTGCTAACTCCTTAGGATTTTTGGCTAGTAGCCTTTTGGAGAGAGATCTTAAGATATGATCTTAATCTCTAATAATGACTGTTAGGGTTTTTATCAAATAGAACCCCTATTTATATTAAATCTTTACTCTTAAAAGCTTAAGAATTTTAGAATTAAATTAAATCCCTGGTTTAATTTAAAATCTCTCTATTGCCCCTTTAATTTTTCGATTCACACAATTACCCTATTGTGTGTGACCCTTAGGCTCAATATGGTGCTGGCAGTAGGTCATAACTTTTATGTAACAATTGGATCCTATCAAATTAATTAAAAGTCTTTTTAATTTTAATTCGAATTAAAACTCTTTTTAATTATCTCTTTGATTAAGAATTAATTACAATTAATTCTTAAGGGTTTCTAAAAGTAATGATTGACACCTAGCAGTATGTCATGACTATTAAGGCAATATGAATTCATGTGAACCTTTGCGTTGTTAGTAATCATACAATTGAATTCTTCCATCATACAATGTCCCTGATTAACCTAAGACATAGATTTACCGTCATTCCTTAATTATTTCATCATATTTATCTTGATCTGAAGTCTATAACTTAAATGGTGAAATTAAAAATTCTTTTCTAATTTTCACCCCACATTGGCCAAGTAATTTCCAAGTTATGACTCAATCAGATCATGTAGGACATTCACCACCTTTTATTGGGAGTGGTGGATCCTCTATTGTACACTCACATGGCCTTTAGAGTCGTTTGGTAACTGCTTAAATGAAACTTAAAGCACCAAAACTTAATTTTTAGATCAAAATGCTCTAAAACATTTAAGTTTTGATGATTTAAGTTACAACTCGTTAAACAAGGCCTTTATAGATCTTATACTTTTAATGGTACTTGATATAATATAATTAATATTATTAAAATAATTATATATATATATATATATTTTTAATAAACTAGCACTTCAACCATTGATCAAATGAACCAATGAACCACTGACCCGGTGCCTTGATTGGTTTGCTGTCCGGTCAGTTATGATGACTATGGTTTCTCCAACTCTTTCCTCTTTCTCAACTCTTTCTCTTTTCTCATTCATTAAACTCTTGATCTCCATCACCAGTGAGGACTTGAAACATAAACTTTCTGCCATCTTAGGTACATACTTTTACATCACAACTTTTCTCTTCTATTTTCTAGTTTCAATCTCTGTTTTTATGCTTCATGTCTCAATTCTATAGGTTTAATAGGTTCCTCCTCTGCAGGTTTTTTGTTTCTATATTTTATTCAGGTAGTATTCCTTCCTCAATGTTGTGTTTGTTCAATTTAAAATTTATCAACTTTTCTAATTTTGCTGGTTACTGCCAATTTTGGTTCATCTTTCTCCTAATTTTTCAAAATCTGTTTTAAAAATTGGATATTGAATTTGATTGTGAGGCAATACAATAGTGAAAGTGAAATTTGATATTATGCACAACAAATACAGGAGGTTGTTGCTGCAAGAAACATGTACTTGAACAAACACCATTGTTTGAGCTCAATGAATCTTGAAATACTTTCGGTAATCATATGTTTGATTTTTAAGGGATTTTTTTTTTGTGCTTTTCTTTTTTCCTTCTTTTCTACTTTTCAAATTAGTTTTGATTCTTGACCTTGTCTTGTTCTCCTTTTTATTGATTTTGGATCTTGTGTTGTTCTCCTTTTTATTGGTTCTCTTTACCTTCTGACTGAGCTTTTTCTTTTGCCCACTTTAATCTATGTTACTAGATTGGTTGATGATAAAGGTTATTTCTGGTGCAACTCTAATTCATATGACTACATGAATAAAACATAGATTAGCAGTTTCTTGTGGAATCTGGCTGGCATAGGTTATATTGTCTAGTAACAAAGTAGTAGAGGCAATATTGTTATAATTATATTTGAAAGAAACACAACTTCTTTGGATTTCCTAGGAACAACTAATTATTACACAAGCCAATACTTGATGCAAAAACTGTATTGAAGAAGTTTATAATCTGCTTTAATGCCTTATGTGCTATGCACATTGAAGCTTTTCTGGCAGGATAGATTAGTAGATACTTTTTCTTATAAACAAACGACTTACTTGTGTATTTTAAAATTGAGGTGGTTCTTTCCTAATTAAAACAATGAGATGAAATTATTTCCCTTTTGATTGTGGTTAGGTGATAGCAAGTTATATGAGATATAAATACTTCCCTGATGCGCTTCACTTTGGTTATTTTCGTTAAAACACTGAAATTAACATTTTTTTTTATAAGTCACTGAAATTAACATTTCTTAATTCTTTAAGGTCCATTTTGATTCTTATAGATACTTTGGTTCCTGAAACTCGTTGCAATTTGTGTTTTTGACCTGTCAAATGAGAATGTGGCATGTCTGACTCATATAGATGCTGATGTAGGTTATTAAACTTGGATGAGACAACCCCTAAACCTTTAACACCTTCTTTTTCTTCTTCTATCAAATTTGTAGCTATAATTCTCTATGGAATCATTAGTTTTCTTTTCTTCTTGTTCACCAAACCCTCTCTTCTTTTCAAGCCTCTTCTCTGATAGACCCAAACCCACATTCTTTTTCATGCTGAGAGCCAAGCCAAGAAGTTTCGAGCCTTTGTGCGCCATGAGCAAGTCTGATATGAAGCCCAACGAGGCAAAACTAAGGGGTGAAAGATTCAAAGAGAGCGTGATGTTTATTATTGAGAAGTTCATGGAGTCAATTTCATTTGGTAAGCAGCTGTATAAGTATGATATTGGACAACAAATACTTGATCTTTGGTGTATTCCTATTTCGGTCAAGTTTCTCACAGCTTGTTAGTTTTAGCTATATATAGTTTAATTTCTACTTACGTGCCATGTTCTTATCTTCTATAATCATTATCCTTCCGTTTTGTCTGAGCTACCTTACACACTATGTTGATCTATTATTTTCAAAGAATGTGTGATGTTGCCCCTAGTTGGCACTGTTAGTGGCTGCCATTTATATATGTGTTGAGTGAGTGTGGCGATACATAGATATAAGAGGAGTAGGCCAGGTTTCCCACCACCTTTTACATAAATGAAAATCATGTTGTCCTTCCTTCTACAGTTTCTACTCTCCTTCCCATCTTAATTAACTCAAATTCATTTCTCTCTCTTACCTCTTCCATCTTTCACTTTCCACACATTTCCCAAGATAGTAAAATACTATACCGCATCTCTTTCTTTTTATAGTAGGACTTCGTTTTTAATTTATTGAGCTAATTGGGATAGGAGGCTTGTTTCTTGCCTGGAGTTAAAATTTGGTGTTTTTTCTTTAGGGTTTTTTTTGGTTTTGTTAATTTGTGGTTTTAGGGTCGTGGGTTTGTTGTTATATAAATATGAGTAATGAGGAAAAGCCAGCTATAGGTGAGGGGCATGATGTGAGTTCGAACCAAGGAGTAACTCTATTTTTGAAATAATTTAAATTTTATTTTTGTGTACTCTGTTTTTTTTAACACAAATGGGTTTTGTGTGATTGAGGGAATTATCTCTTCCTAATGGGTGTTATCTCACTTTACTTTCTGTTTGTGTTCTTTTAAAATATTTTCAAACATCAAATATTAAAAACCTATATATTCTATTGGATCCTGCTTTAATTTACAAAGTTTAGTTGAGCTTAAGGCAGTGTTTATTAATACATATTCTATATATGGTACTAGCATATGCTGAAATTTGAAGTTATTCAACAATAATTTATAGGTATTGGAGGTGCAATTTTAATAGTTTCTCTATAGTGATATCATTTAACCAATACCAAAGGCAAATTTAGATCCTGAGATGATGAAGATGCAATTGAAAAAAGAGAGGTGGTGAAGTAGGACCATCAATTATGAGGAAGAGGTCAACACAGTGAGGTGCAAAGAATGTGGACAATTTGCAAAACACTTGTAATCTTTAAGTTGGATTGTATGGTAGATGGGGTGATGTAATACTCACTGAAAGACATTTTTTTTTTTTGTAATGGTCAGTGCATTGAAATCCTCATTTGTATTGACTGAAGTTTGCAATTGTAATGACTACATTATCTTTTTTTAATGACACTGCCTTGATTTACCCTTTAACTTTTGAACTTGTAAGTGCAATATTCTTTGTTGGATCAAGTATACTTGTTTTGTCTAGTGTGGTGGCAGTTGACATGGAGCTTATTATTGAATGCATAAATGTTTCAATAAGTTGAGAAAGCTTGAATGAGAAAGAACATTTATAAATAACATTAAGGCAAGTTACATTGAGAAAGAATATGATATAGGTTATTCTCAATTTATCAAAATGTGAAAGTTGTGTTGTATCTTTTATTTTAATTTTTGAGAATTTATTTAGCAAACAAACATATATGATTTGGGGAGAGGGAAGGGTTTGGACATGTTTGACCAATGGTGTATAAAAAATATTACAATTTTGGAAATAAAATAACATTAATTATGTTTGGTGAGTGCTAGAAAAATACATTTAGTAAATGTGAGAAATAAAATTAATATAGATGTTAAATTTAAACTCAAAACTGAAAAACAGTTTTCTATTTTCAAAACAGATTTCAAAATAAAATTATCCAAACAACATTCACTGTTTTATGTTTTTGAAAACAATTTTCAAGTTACAGTTATCCAAACATGTTTTTTTTCGGAAAAGATTAGAAAATTGTTTTCAGTTTTCATTTTCGAAATCTGAAAACAGAAAACCGGTATCCAAATATGCCCATAGTATGTACTAACATATTCGGATTCACTAATTCTCTTCTTAGTGATCCTATGATTATGAAATTTAAGAATAAATATTAAAGAAATACATCTCATTAGTATGATCTCATCATGGTGTTTATTTTCATTGCGCTTATTCTATGAGTTTTATCATGTAATGCACATGCAGTGACTTGAAATGAACATAATAAATAAGAAAAATGTCATAATTATTATTTATTGTTAATAAATGAATAAAATTAATTACAAATAACATGTCCATTGTTGGTGCAAGATTTAATTTATGCGTCAATCGAGGTTGAGGTGGACTCAATTAGAATAGTACTTCTCTAAATGGGTCTGGTGCTGCCTCAACTAAGAGGACTTTAAGATATGCCGCTACAAATTCAAGAAAATGAATGTAATCTAGTAGTTAATGAGTGGAATAAATAACAATTATGCAGAAACAACAAACTCAGTGTATTGATATTTAAAGCAACTATAATACAAAGGGTTTACAAGGTTAAAACCTCAGATTACCAAGTACAGACTCTTCAAGTTCGTTGTATTGTATGCCAAGTCTTCAATGCTGCCTTGGCTTGGATAAACTTTGAGACAAATAGAGAAAGGGGATGAAAAAGAAGAATTACAGCTATGATTACAATACAATTATTGCTAATGGAGTTGGAAAGTAAATGCAGAAAGATAATGGTTGTTGGATGATTGTCTGTGTCTCTTATGATTGATTTTGCTATTGTTTATACTGCTTCAGGCTTAGAAAGTTTTGTTCATAATTCCCACGAGTCTCCAACATTTCCACTTCTTCACGTATTCTTGATTAAAAGTGTTGAACATGCCACATGCCAAAATCTTTAACTCCACTACACGAGTCATATTTAATTGTGATCACTTTTACCTTAGCTAGTTAAATGCATGGCTTTTGGATTGTCTTCGATCCTCGAATAGCCGGATTGGTAGTTATGACTCATCCATCATTCTCGAAGTCGAGGTATTAAAAGTTACTCTCAAGCCCTCAAGTTATTTTGCTTGTCTTGATGTCGCCCCTCAAACTTCTCTTTTTAAAAGTCTTTTTTTCACAAGCTTTTTAACGACTGATTATCTTATCTCAATTAATGCTCTTATCACACATTTTTTTTCCAACTGTATTCTCTTTTACTTGTTAGGGTCTTTATACATGGCACAATCAAGATATGCCATAACATTAAATTATTTTTGGAATAAATACCCATAACATCAACTACTATTGGCTTCTAAGACACGTTACCATCAAAAAGCCCATTTCAGCTTTCACTCTTCAACACAAAGAATGGTTAAATTATTAATTTGGTCTTTAAAGAATGGGGTTGATTTTAATTTAGTTTCCAGCTATCAAACAATCAAATTTTAAGAATCATTGTTATATTTTGTTATTAACGTTGAACCACAGACCACATTAGAAAAAAATTCACTTGATAACATTTAAACTATATTTAAATTGTTTACTCTAAAATAATAATATTAGATATGAAGAGAGTAAGAGGAAAAATGAAATTTTAAGAAAATTCAAACTTAAATATAATTGAGGTGGGTTTCTGGTGTTATTATCAAATGATTTTTTAATGGAATTAACAAAAAAATCAAACATTGATAACAAAATAAAACTTTAATTTAAAATCAGAATGCTTGATAGATAAAAACTAAATTGAAACGAACCTCAATACTTATAATCAAATCGTAATATAACCCAAAAAAAAAAATAGACAGGGACACATCCGGTATTTCGTAAATTTCTGTACCCGAAAATCGAAATCCTAAATTCCAAAAACCAAGTGTGAGTGTTTCCCTCTCAAACAGTAGCGCTTCATTTTCTCTGCTAGGGCTTTTAAACCCCACGCAAATATGACTTCGCTGTCATAATTTTCCCTTCCCCTTTCTCTCAAATCCTAACCGGAAAACTCAATTTTCTCTCACTTTCTCTCCATTCAAGCACCCAATTTCCGAATCAATATTTCAAAACACCCCTTTTCACTTAAAATCCCCAGCTTTCAATCGCTTTCCGTTCGATTCCAACTAATCAACCAATTTTCTGGAACATTCTCGTCATCCAAACACTAAACTATCCAATTACGTTAAATTTGCAATGGCGGTGAATCTGACGGGAGGCGCAGTGGAGAAATTGGCAAAGGGAGAGGTGACGAGCGAGAAGGAGATGACGCCTGTGCTGCAGGTGACGGAGCTGAAGCTGGTCCAGAGCAAGCTTCAACAGCAGCAGCAGCAAGAGCAGTCGAAGGAGAGGTTCAGATTGGTACTATCGGACGGGACCAACTCGCAGCAAGGGATGCTTGGCACCACCAAGAACGATCTCGTCAAAACTGGCATATTGCAGATTGGTTCCATAATTCAGTTGAGTCAGTTCGTCTGTAGCGTCATCCAAGGTCGCAGGTAAGTTATGTACATACGCTGTTTAATGCATGTGACTGTTTCTTAAGAAAGATTTTTTTGGGAATTATTTAGGGATTTCTTGTGGTTATGGAAGGATGCGGAGAAAGAAAAATTAATTATAATTTAGTCATTGCTTCGTTATTGAGAAATTTGTTGTAACTTTTATTAAGTGTTAATAATAAAATGGAGGAAAAGGCTCTTGCTTGGTGGGGGATTTGATTTTCCAATCGGGGAATGAAATAGTCATTTTCCCCTTTTTCTTGAATGAATATTAAGTTTTCATTTTGAGAGTCATGAAAATTCTTCAAAACTTTTAGTCTCATCTCTTGTAAAGGCAAAATTCAGTCTCAGGCTCTTGTTATATCTCTGGCTAGGTTAGATAGCATCATCAGGAAATTTCTTCTCCTACTTTGGTGCAAGCAATTTTTTTTTCTTAGTAGACACCTGAATATAGTATCTTGAGGTCATAGGTGATTGTTTTGCATTTGGATAATTGGGTGACTTTTGGTTGCAAAGGTTTTTAGCCCCGTCTATTGGGTAAAGCATGAGTATTGGGACATTGAGGGGAGACGCAAGATTCTCATAGGAAAAAAATCGTGCTCTTGGAGATTTGCTGAAAATTTGTTGAATTCTCTGAAAGATGAGAAATAATTCATATTTGTTTATTATTATCACCTATGTTCTTTCATTTGTACTACGTTAGTTCTAAATAAATTGATGTTGATGATGTGGTGTTTATGTTCAATGGAGCAGGATTGTTATTGTCGTTGAATTGGAGGTGATAATTGAAAAATATAATATAATTGGAAATCCTGTACCAGTGCCAAGACCTGCTGAACCTGTACAATCCTCCATTGATCAACCTGGGAAGGTAATTGGGAATCCCCAATCTTTTGGAGGAAGTTTACTGCCTGGTGGTTCGGTTGGTATTCCAAGTCCAGGCAGGTCATCTCTACAACAGCCTAGAACAAACCAGTAGCATGGTGGTTTTTATTTCAGCAATTCTGATTCAGGAAGATATGCTGCAACCAATGCACCTCCAGTTTACCCTAAAGCAGAGCTTAGTGCTAGGTTTCCAGGATCAGCACCATTAAATGGGTTGTACAGTGATCGAAACATAGGTTTTTGCAACCCTAGACCAGAAGTTTCACGGCCTCCTCCAACCACCTATACCCGTTCTCCTCAGTCAGTCTATCAGCCGCCACAGTCACCCATGTACACTAACAGAGGGCCTGTGGCCAATAATGAAGCTCCACCCAGGATAATTCCAATTGCTGTTCTGAATCCCTACCAGGGCAGGTGGACAATCAAGGCCAGAGTAACAACAAAAGGAGAACTTAGGCACTACAACAATGCTCGTGGTGATGGGAAAGTGTTCTCTTTTGACCTTCTTGATGCTGATGGTGGAGAAATACGGGTAACATGCTTCAATGCTGTGGCTGACCAATTCTACAACCAGATCGAAGCTGGCAAGGTCTACTTGGTTTCGAGGGGAAGTTTGAAACCTGCTCAAAAAAATTTCAACCACCTCAACAATGATTTTGAAATTTGTTTAGATAGCACATCAACAATACAGCCATGCTTTGAGGATGACATCTCAATTCCACATCAGCAGTTTCATTTTCGTCTCATAAGTGATGTTGAGGGCATGGAGAATAACAACATTGTGGATGTAATTGGTGTGGTGCCATTTATTAGTCCTACTGCTTCAATTATGAGGAAAAACGGTACTGAAACTCAGAAGAGAACCCTTCAGTTGAAAGACACATCTGATCGAAGTGTTGAATTAACCCTATGGGGAAACTTTTGCAACACAGAAGGACAAAGACTGCAAAATATGTGTGATTCTGGGGAATTCCCTGTTCTCGCTGTAAAATCAGCTAGGGTCAGTGATTTTAATGGGAAGGCAGTGGGGACTATTTCTACTAGTCAGCTATTTATAGAGCCAAATTTTCTGGAATCTCGCAAACTAAAGGAATGGTTTGACAAGGAAGGGAGGAACACCACACTTCTGTCTCAATTTCCAGGGAAATATCAAGTGTGGGTAGAACAGATATGCGAAAGACTATATCTCAAATTAAGGATGAGAAACTAGGGACTTCTGAGAAGCCTGATTGGATCACAGTATGTGCAACTGTTATATTCATAAAATCTGACAATTTCTGCTATACAGCTTGTCCTATCATGATTGGGGATCAGTCATGCAACAAAAAGGTTACTAATAATGGAGATGGGAAGTGGAGGTGCGATAGGTGTGATCAGTGTGTAGATGAATGTGACTACAGGTACATAATACAGTTACAGATACAGGATCATACTGGCTTAACATGGGTAACTGCATTTCAGGAGGCTGGTGAGGAGATCATGGGTATGTCTGCTAAAGATCTGTACTATTTGAAATACGAAAATCAGGATGATGAAAAATTTGCAGAAATAATTCGTAAAATTGTTTTTACAAAATATATGTTCAAGTTGAAAGTAAAAGAAGAAACATTCAGTGATGAACAGCGTGTAAAGGCAACAGTGGTGAAAGCAGGAAAGATAAATTATTCATCTGAGTCCATGTTTCTTTTGAATTTGATGGATAAACTTAAAGCAGGGGATTCTAGTTCTTTTGCGTTGAAGGCAGAGAGTAACATTCTGAACTCTGAAATGAATAATACTGGAATTGGGAACGTTGGAACCAGACATTCTGCATCAGGTGTTGGTGGAGAATTTGGATTACCTGCAAATCAAGTGAGTCAGTATGGAAACCATTATGGTGGTTCTATGCTTCCTTCAACGGGGACTCCTTGTGTACTTATGGGATGTAACGGTTGTGGAAGTCGCAGTCATAGCTCTACAAATTGCCCTAGTATTATGAGTGAGGGGCCTACGTAAATAGAGGTGCTGGAAGCAGTGGCATTTCCCCTGGAAGATATGGAGGTGCTCCAAGGCAACAGGTTGGTGGCTATTGAAGTCTGTACAGCAGCGTTGGGAGGCAGAAATGGCCTTTCACATATGATTTGCAGCAGATGAATTTTGAAAAGGTTACGTTTCTCTAGGTAAAACTTTTTGTGCAATGTATTGGGGACATTATAATATTGTCCTTTTCTTTTTTATCTCGAAAGTTTCTGTATCATATTTTCTTTGTGGGTTTATAGGTACTTGGAATTTCGCATATAAGTTAAATGTTGTGGTACAAATTTTGCACTCATTCTCTGTAGTATTGTTCGCTGATCAGGAGTGAGATGCATGATCCCAGAGGCCTGCTTATTTTTTAGCTCATCTGTTTATTTTTTACTCTCTCTCTCTCTCTCTCTCTCTATATATATATTGGAGATTGAGTGTTTTATATTGTATGTTTCCCTTCTTACTTTATGTTGAGCTTGAATGGTTCTGGATGATGGTTGGAAAATCATTTTTGTATGTGCCCCAAATTCTAGTTTCAATTTCTTCCCGTTGTTCCTTTTTAGTAGGGATTTTCATGCCAGTTCATATTGGGTTCTGCTGGCTTGAGTCAACTTGTGAGTAAGAAGCCAAGCTTTAAAAGACGCCGTAATTCAATGGCTAGCCTACAGATTTTGACTTAAAAGCATGTTTGGATTGCTGAAGAAAACCAATCGTATCACTTTAATAATAATAGTTTAAGCTCTAACTTGAATTAGACCCCACTTTTTTGAAGTTGTTTTTAGAATGAATCATAAGTTGCAAAACAAGTTAAAATAATCTGAATTTGGGTCAAACTCAAAAGATATACTTCGTAGCTTCTGACCTACAGTTAGTTTTGACAAATTGTGATTACTTGATTGACCTTTGATGATAAGAATCTACGTTCTTGCCGCTATGAAAGCTTAATTGATTTGATTTTTCCTCTTAAAAAATTTGCGACACAATCATTTTTATTAGGGTTAATTATAATTTTATAGTTGAGTTTAGATATTAATTATAAAAAAATTATTCGTGATATTAAAAATTACTGTAAAAAATTTAACCTCACAAAATCTATAAAATACTAATGGAGTGGGAATTGTCCAAGTTGTTGTACCTTAAATTAAAGCTGATTAACCTATTCTCTCATCTTATCCACCTCTTTCTCTTCCATACACATAGGAACATAACCTAAATCCCCAAATTTTAAACCCTAAATCCCATATTTCTCATCTGTTTCAGATCATAATTTTTTTATCGGAAATCGTTAAAACTTTTATTTCCCTAGTTTTATTTCTGGAACCGTTAGCATTTTTGAAACGTTCCTTGTCAGTAGTCGAATCAATTTGAAGTTCAGAGTGCTTTTCCTTGTTTCAGATTGTAGTTTTATTATCGGTGACTTGCATCGCATCAATTTTTGTTGAATTTCAATCAAAAAATACTTTATTTTCATTTGCTTGTGATTTCGAAAACACTAACCCTTGATTTCAAAATCAGTTTTACATTTTGAGATTGTGAATTATATAAACCCTAAATTGCTCCATTTGCTTTTATAGGATACAATGTATGGTGAATTTAAGTTGTTTTTTTTTTTTAAATTAGGGATGATATACACCCCAATGGTGAAATGTATGTGGATTCTGGACGCTACCTCTACCTTGATTTGCTGGAGGGCATCTTTAGTAATTTCAATGTGAAGTCAACAATTTTGAAGATCATATCATGTACTGGTAGAATTATAGAATCCGATGGTTATCTGTATAATTTGTTTAGGTATTATAAAGATATTGGTTTAGTCTCTTTATACATATAAAAAGTATCAAAGTTAGACCCTATTGTAGTTGTGGATGAAGCAAACCTGATGTACCAATTAATATAGATGATTCTGACAATGAAAACAGTGGTGGTAATGTAGGGGTTGAAACTAATCTGACTGATAGTGAAAATAATGAAAACAATAATGGAAATATAGGGGTTGAGGTTAATCTAAATGATGGTGAAAATGATGAAAACACTAATGAAAATGTAGGGGTTGAAACTAATCTGGGTGGTGGTGAAAATATTGAAAACACTAATGGAAATGGTAATGATGATGGTGGTGGGACCATTGAGGTGTAGAAACTATGGTTTGATGATGATGAATTTTTAAGGGCATATGAGAGTGTACAATCTGCTAGAACATAAGTGGGTGAAGGTGTGGGGACTATTGGTAGTGTTGAAAGTGATGGAAATGAAGATGTTGAAGGTGGGGGCACTAGTGGTGGTGTAGATATTGATGAAAATGAAGAATTTGAAAGTAGGGGGACCACTGATGGAGTAAATATTGATGAAAATAAAGAAGTTGAAAATAGGGGGACCGTTGATGGAGTAGAAAATGAAAAATTTCAAGGTACGAGGATCATTGATGGAGTAGATATTGATGAAAATGAAGAAGTTTAAGATAGGGGACCACTGATAGAGTAGAAAATGAATAATTTGAAGGTCGGGGGACCACTGATTGAGTAGAAAATGATGAAAATGAAGGGAGTGATTATGAGAACTATGTGGATTATTTAGAAGACAAGAATGTTTTTTTAGTATCTGATGAGGATTCGATGGAAGGTGTGGATTATGCCTCTAATGAAGATGAAGATAGAGAAAGAGATGTTGACAATGAGGCAGATTCATATCCTAAGCTAGATGATCCCAGCTCAGATGAGTCACGTAAAGTCTATAGTGATGATGAGCTAGAAGACAGAGATGAGTTGAAAGAACTATGGATTTTGGGCTAAGTAAGAGATCGGGTGCAAAACTATTTAAGCATAAAGATGACGAGAAAATTAAATTTGAGATCGTACATGTATTTAACAATGTGGTTCACTTCAGAGAGATGTTAGCTGATTATGGGGCGTAAGGTGGGCACAACTTCAAAGAACCCTTAAATGACACAAGGAGGATATGTGCGGAATGCATAGCTAAAAACTGTCCTTGGAGAATTCATGCATATGTGACTCCTGATGGTAGAACATTCATGGTGAAAACATTACAAAATGAACACAACTACATGAGAGTTACTAAGAATCTTAATGTGAGGGTGCCATGGATAGCCAAAAAATTGGCTTCACAACTTAAAGTCTAATCCAAATTTGAGCAATGATCTCATGAGGAATAATTTGACAAAGAGATATAGGGTTGATGCATAACAAATGCAGTTATATAGGTATAGAAAAAAAAGGTTGAAGAAGAAGTTGAAGGGTCTTATTCTTCTTCATTTCGCAAACTGAGGAAGTATGATGAGTTATTGATTGAGAGGACCTTGGAACAGTGGTGAGGATAAAAGTTCATGATAGAACTTATGGGAATTTGCCAGGAATGTTAAAAAGGATCTTCATTTGCTACACTGCATTGATGGTTGGTTTTTTTAAGGGTTGTAGACCATTCCTTGATCTAGATGGGTGCTTCCTGAAAGGTCCTTATGGAGGAATTTTTCCTTTTGCTATTGCATTAAATGGTAACAACGGCCTGCGTGCAGTTGCATTTGTAGTAGTTGAAATAAAGAGCAAGAAAAATTGGAGATTCTTTTGTGAGCACTTAGTTGAGTGCATTCGTCAAGGAAGTAAATAATAATGTCAAATAAGAAAAAAAGGTATGTAAATTTAAATGTAATGCTTATGTGCACATGACTAACATGTGCTCTATTTTATTGAGATTTTCACATTAATCACTAACATGTTGTTCCATGTGTGTTCTTTTATAGGAACTTGAGCATGTTGTTGAATAGTTCTTTCCATATGCACACCACAAAAACTGTGTTAGATATGTGTATGCCAATTTTAGAGCAAAGCCCCTAGGCCTAGAGTTGAGGTAAGATTTCTGGTGGATAGCTAAAACATATCACCTTGACAATTGGCAGAAAGCAATGGATTCACTAAAGGACCATTTTGAGGCTGCTTGGACGTGGCTGTTGGAGAAAGAAGTCATTTGGGCAAGATCTAGATTTGACGCAACATCCAAGAGTCATCATATTAAAAATGATCACATTGATTCATTCAACATTTGGGTGACTAAATTGAGGAATAAACCCATTCAAACAATGATGGAAATAATTAGGCTGAAGTTGACGGCAAAGCTACATTAGAGGTATATAAGTAGAAGTTCATGGGAGGGTAAGGTGACGCCTGTAGTGAGGGAAAAGTTGAACAATATGTTACATGAAATAAGATTGTGTAGTTTGATACCTATTGTGATAGACGAAAACCGGGTTAACGATGATAAGGTCATGTATATAGTGGACTTGAGTAAGTAGACTTGCAGTTGCAACTAGTGGAGTATAAATGAGATTTCTTGTAAGCATGCAGTTAGGTGTATTACATATAAAATGAGAAATTTAGAGGACTTCTGTGATGAGTACTTCCATATCAAGAAGTACCTTGAAGCATACTCATAAATAATTCATCCATTATTTGAGGTGGAATTCACTCCTTGTACTGTGGATGAAGATATACAACCCTTCCATTGAGAAGGATTCATAGGAAGCCAATGAAACATAAAAGAAGAGAGGAAGGTGAAGCTACTCCTTTCACTAGTAGGAAGAGATCATCCACAATGAGATGTAGTGTGTGCGAACAATTTGGTCACAATTCAAGAACATGCTAAAGAAATGTTGCCAGTAAGAGGAAAATGAGTACAACAATCAATGAACAGGTAAAGTGTAAACTTATGTATTTAAATTTTGAAATTAAGACCAACTTGATTGCCTTGCACTCACTTAAACATAATTTCTATAGAATCAAAGAATGAAGGTGGACTTACAAGCTAG
Source organism: Bretschneidera sinensis (assembly GCA_023935145.1). NCBI lineage: Eukaryota > Viridiplantae > Streptophyta > Magnoliopsida > Brassicales > Akaniaceae > Bretschneidera > Bretschneidera sinensis. The sequence continues at coordinate 49,914,071 of CM043703.1, read as the reverse complement.
AAATCCTGAAGTTAGATCTACATTGTGCTTGCTTCATCAATAAGACCTTCTCGATCTAGTTCTAGAACAAGAACAAGAACAAGAACAAGAAGAGGCAGAGGTGGTGTTGGTTCTAGTAAAGGAAAAGGTGATACTAGTTCTAGCAAAGGAATAGGTGGTGGCGGTTCTAGCAAGAACAGAAGCAGAGAGGGATGGATATAACTGGTGCTTCTGTTAGAGACAAAGGTATATGAGTAGAAATAGAAAAAGTATTCGGCTTCAGTGAAGCTTCGGAATTCTTCGATCGGTTGGGGATGGGTATGAAAGGGGGTTTTATCCCCATGGGGACAGAGACGAAGATTTTTAAAAAACTTTGGTCTGAACGGAGATGGAGATGGAGAGTATTTTTATAAACAGGGATGGAGAAGAAGATGGCACTCTTCTCTTTAAACTCGTCCCATTCCCATCCCTATAAATGAAGGGGAATGATGGATATAGTGCTTCCGTTAGAGGCAGAGGTAGACGAAAGGGGGAGAGATGGATCTGGTGGTTCTAGGACGGGAATAAGTGGTGGGCTTGATGAATCTGACAGAGGTATATGTGGTGGTGGAAGAGGGGTTGGATTTTTCGGGGGGTGAGGGTGGAAGTTCTTTGATGGATGGGGCATTGGATAATGTGGCTTTGGAAGAGGTACTAGTGGACTTAATGTTAGAAAAATAAGTATTTATAGCTAATTTTGGACCATTTTACGGTCTAAATTTAAGCTAATTAATGGTCATTAAAAGACCTTTAATTAGGTGCATTCAATAAAACTCAAGTTAGAGATTTAATGGGTATTAATTTTGGTTCACAAGGAATCTTAATAAATGAGCTTAAAATGAGAGTAAAGGGTTGTTTGAAAGCCCAAATTGGCTTTGTCTCACATTGATAAGAAAAAGAAAAGTAAAATTCTTTATAAGCATTTATTTGAGATTCTTATCTACTTCTGTTAATAAAGGGATAAATGAAGGCTTACGGTGTGTTGCACTGTAATGCATCGTGCACGCACCAGTGCCACAACCCTGGCCCAATCACGTCGTAAATCCAAGACTATAAATCAAAAGACATCAATTTAAATAAAAAGGCAATGATTTAAACAAAAAATGTGTAAGATTTTAATTATTTTTAACTGTTTTCTAAACAGACATAATTTGGTTCGTTAAAAACTAGCAGAAGTGATTATAAGGTTTTCATTAAATCTAAAAAAATCATGTCTTCCCATATGGAAAAATATGTCTTTCCAAAACTATTTGAAGAGATGTTTTTGCACCTATAAATACCCATTACTCCCCACTTTCAGAACACAATTTTTTTCGTTCTTTCTTCTCTTTTTCTCTCTAAAAAACTCTACCAAAATATTTCAATATTTTATAGTAGAATTAAATCTGAAGTTCTTCTGATTTTGCTGTCTGTAGACTTCAAACAAAAGACTTGGTTGTATCCTGGAGGACTATTCGTCTGCAACCCATAACAAACTTTTTTATACAAGTGGAGACGAATAAAGCCTTAAAGAAAGTGTTTACAACACGCCTTTAAGTCTTGATTATTATATTTTGTTCTCATTTACAAATTTTATAACAATTTTAAAGTTTTATTTTTGTCTAACAAAATAGAGACAAAATCATTCAAGGTGATGAATAAAGACTTCATTAAGCTTGACAGATTTAATGGAAACAATTTCAGCATATGGCAAGAAAAGATTATGTTCTTGCTTACAACGCTGAAAAATTTCCTACGTACTGGATCCTAATCTGCAGCCAATTTCTGATGATCCAATAGCTAAGGAAAGAGAGCAACTTTAAACAACAATTATCGAACAAATATAGAAAGAAAGGAAGAAAAGAGAGAGGACGAGTTGTTGTGTCATGGGCATATTCTCAACACATTATTAGATCACTTGTACGATCTATTTACTGACATTAAATCTACTCGTAATATCTTAAATGCTCTTGAATAAATACAAAGCAGAGGAATTAGGTACAAATAAGCATTAGTTCCTAAATACTTTGATTTCAAAATGGTTAACAATAAACCTATTTTAGAACAAGTATATAAATTACAAGTTATTGTCAATAAACTCCAATCTTTAAAAATTATTTTGCCTGAATCATCCAAGTGGGGGATAGTATTTTACTAAACTTCCCCATTCTTAGAAAGATTAAGGAAAAAATATTATTGCATAAGTATGAGGACTACACTTTAGAACAAATTCAAAAACTTCTTCGTATTGAAGAAGAGTCACATTTACGTGAAAAAAATAATAATGTTCAAAGTAGTCCTAAATTGCATCATATGGAGGCAAGCAAAACTAAAAAGAATGCTTTATAAGTGAAAAATAAAGGAAAGTTTAAGAAGATTGTAGGAAAAAGAAAGGGAAACATGGTCATGAATGCAAATTTCACAAAAGTATAGACATCGACAAGGCAAACATAGTTAAGGAGAACCTTGTAGCAATGATCACCGATCTGAGCCTTAAGACTATGATCTCCGAGGTTAATATGGAAAATGAGGTGTCTGGATGGTGGTTAGATTCTGGTGCTACTGTCCATATGTGCAATGACAAAGGAATGTTTAAGAGATTCAAAGAAGTTACTAATGGATAAGAAGTACAAATGGGAAATGCCGCACGAATCAAAGTTTGTGGCAAAGGAATAGTCTAGATTGATTTCACATCTAAAAAGTGTATGAGTCTTCTTAATGTTCTCTATGTACCAGAGACTCAAAAGAATCTAATTTCTGTTGATCTTTTAGATAAAAAAGGTTTCCGAGTCTATGTTGAATCTGGTAGGGTCATACTTTAAAAGAATGGCATGTTTGTCGATAAAGGATATTCTTGTAATGACATGTATAAACTAAGTATTAATAATAATAATAATAATAATAAAACCATAGCTTCTACTTATATTGTTGAGTCTTCTTCTTTATGGAATAATCGTTAGCACATATTAATTCTAGTTATTTAAATAGCATGCACAAATTAGAATTAATAAATATTGGAAATGGTGATTTAGGAAAATGCGAAATATATGATCAATTTAAAATGGTAAAGAAACCTTTTCCTAAGGTACAAAGAGATTCACAAATTTTAAGTTTAATACATTAAGATTTATTTGAATTAAATGGTTAACAAGAGGTGGAAAAAGATAATTCATCACTTTCATGGATGATGCAAGTAAATATTTGTATGTTTACTAAGATCCAAAAAATGAAGCGTTTGACATATTTAAGAAATATAAATCATACCTAGAAAATCAACTTGATAAAAAGATTAAAATTCTACGTTCTGATAGAGGTGGTGAATATTTTTTTAAATGATTTTGATTAATTCTATGAATAGCATAGAATAATAAATCAATGCACTGCATCTTACACACCACAACAAAATGGTTTGGCTGAAAGAAAAAATTGTTCTTTAGTAGAAATGGTTAATTGTATGCTTATTAATGCTAAATTACCATTAAACTTATAGGGTGAATCACTTTTTACTGCGTGTCATATTCATAATAGAATTCCAAGAAGAAAACAAAATTAAATCCTTATGAATCTGGAAAGGTAGAAAGCCTAACTTAAATTATTTTAAAGTGTGGGGGTGTTTAACATATTGTAGAATTCTAGACCCTAAAAGAACAAAATTAGGACCTAGAGCTATTAAATGTGTATTTGTTGGATATGCTAAAAATAGTAAGGCCTATAGACTTCTTAATTTGGAGTCTAACGTTATTATTGAGTCATGTGATGTAGAATTCTTTGAAAATAAGTTTTATACTTATTTTGAGATTATAGAAAAAGAGTCTCAAAGAGATGAGTCCGATGAAGGATTATGACCAGAAAATAAAAATAGAGAAACTAATATTCCTGAAAGGACTGTTGAACCTAAACGGAGTATTAAGGCAAGAAAAGAGAAGACTTTGGACCCCAATTTCATTTATTCTCAATCATTGCTATTTTTAGTTGAAGGTGACCAAAATAATAATTTATTGAATAAAATACCTATTATGTTTAACCTAGAGGAGGATCCTACAACTTTTAAGGAAGCTATGACTTCAAAAGATGCTTCTTTTTGGAAAGAAGCCATTAATGATGATATGAATTCTATAATGGGTAACAACATATAGGTATTGGTATATTTACCCAAAGGATCAAAACCTATTGGGTGTAAGTGGGTTTTTAGGAGAAAATATAATTTTGATGGCACTATTCAAATTTTCAAAGCAAGACTAGTAACTAAAGGTTTTAAGACAAAAAGAATGAATTGATTATTTTGACACTTACGCACTAGTTGCATGTATTACTTCTACTCGAGTCCTTATAGCTTTAGCATCCATTTATAATCTATATATTCACCAAATGGATATAAAAACTGCTTTCTTAAATGGGTATTTAAATGAGGAAGTATATCTTGAACAAGTCGAAGGGTTTCTTCTTCCAGGCAATGAAAATAAAGTGTGAAATTTACTCAAATCTCTTTATGGTCTAAAATAAGCCCTAAAACAATGGCATAAGAAATTCGATTATGTCATTTTATCATTCGGCTTTAAACATAACAGTATTGATAAATGCATTTACTCCAAATCTACCAAAAACTATAGCGTGATAGTTTGTTTATATGTTGATGATATGTTGCTCATTGATACTAACATGGAATGAGTAAATGAAACTAAGAAGTAATTGTCTTCTATTTTTAAGATGAAAGAATTGAGTGAAGTAGATACAATCTTGAGAATCAAAATTAAGAAACATAGTGGGGTTTATACTTTAAGTTAATCTCACTATATTAAGAAAGTGTTAACTAAGTTTAAACATCTTGGTTTCAAAGAGTATAATACTCATTTTGATCCAAGCATCTAATTACATAATAATTCTGGTAAAGCAGTGGCACAACTTGAATACACTAGAACTATTGGTAGTCTAAGGTACGCAATGCACTGCACTAGACCAAATATTTCTTATTATGTGTGTAAAATTAGTAGATATACTAGTAATCCTAATATTGAACACTGGAAAACCGTTGGTAGGATAATGGGATATCTCAAGAAGACAAGTGGTTTGGAATTGTTTTACAATAGTTACCTAAGTGTATTAGAAGGATATACTGATGCGAGTTGGATTACAAGTGTGAAAGATAACAAATCCACCAATGGGTGGATATTCACCCTTAGTGGGGGTGCAATTTCTTGGGCAAGCAAGAAACAAACTTATATATCTCACTCAACTATGGAATCCAAATTTATTTCTCTAGTGGCAACAAGGAAGGAAGACGAATGGATTTGGAATTTGTTATTAGACATCAAATTGTGGCCTTGTCTAATTCCCCCCCTGTTTCACTTTATTGTGATAATGAAGCCATTTTATCAAGGGCTTATAGTAGTACCTACAATGGTAAGTTTAGAAACATCAGTCTTAGACATTAGTATGTAAGACAACTGATACAATATGATATCATTACAATTTTCCATATAAAGTCAAGTAAGAACTTTCCTGATCCACTTACTAAGGCACTCATAAGAGACCTAGTAAGTAGTACATTTATAAAGATGGAGCATAAACCATTTAAAAGTTAGCAGTGATGGCAACCCAACCTAATGCTAGTAGACCACTAGTCCAATGTTTTAATGAGTAATAAAAAATTATTGTGATTGACTGTTGATATTATCACAAAATTGGCCCATAATTGAGAAAGATAATATCGTCTGTTACGTTTTAGAGGTTGAGTTAAACTCTTAATGAAGTTATAAATGCATTGTAGTAACAGAAACGTAAGGAACTTCACCTATATGAACGAAGGGAGTAGTCCTGCTTCTTATAGAGAGTTATGGTTTGCTCTCTTGAGGTTTATGAAACCAGAATATAGCACATGACCATAATAATGCTAAGTAAAAAACAATTCTCACTGAAATAAGAGAATTGTATATGTGTGGTGGCTCTGGTAGTATCATATAGGAACGTTGGTTTAATATAAGGACACCATTCATTTCGATATAACTTTGAGTTGTTTACACTAAAAGAAGGTTTAAATTGAAAGATACATTATTTATGCATATAAGATTCGAAGATATTGTGGCAGTATTTTTCAAAATTGGTTTTCCAAACAAGGAGAGATTGTTAGAAAAATCTGCATTTAAAGTTGATTTTCGACCATTTTAAGGTCTAAATTTAGGCTAATTAATAGTCATAAAAGACCTTTAATTAGGTCCATTCCATAAAACTCAAGTTGGAGATTTAATGGGTATTAATTTTGGTTTAAAAAAATCTTAATAAATTAGCTTAAACTGAGAGTAAAGGGTTATTTGAAAACTCAAATTGGCTTTGTCCCACATTGATAAGAAAAAGAAAAGTAAAATACTGTACAAGCATTTATTTGGGATTCTTATCTATTTTTGTTAATAAAGGGATAAAGTGAAAGCTTATAGTGCATTGCCCCGCGCTCGTGCCTTGACCCTAACTCGAGCTCGAGCTCGAGCCCAGGCTCGATTGCATCGTAAAGCCCATATCATATATAAAAAAAAACATCAGTTTAAATCAAAGGTTGTGATTTAAACAAAAAATGTGTGAGATTTTAATTATTTTGAGCTCAAGCCCGGGCCCGATTGCGTCATAAAGCTCATACCATAAATAAAAAAAATCAGTTTAAATCAAAAGTTGTGATTTAAACAGAAAATGTGTGATATTTTAATTATTTTTAACCATTTTTTAAACATACAAGATTTAATCTGTTAAAAACTAACAGATATGATCGTAAGGCTATCATTAAATATGAAAAAATCATGTCTTTCCATATGAAAAAAATTATGTCTTTCCATATGAAAAAAAAAACATTTTTTTCTTTATAAAAAAAACATTTTTTTCTTTATGAAAAAATCATGTCTTTCCATATGAAAAAAACATGTCTTTCCTTATCTTTCCATCTCAAAAAACATGTATTTTCATAACCATTTGGAGGGGTGCTTCTACACCGATAAATAGAACTCACTTCCCACTTTCATAACACAATTTTTTTTTTGTTCTTTCTTCACCATTTCCCAATTTCATAACACAATTTTTTGTTTCGTTCCTTCTTCATTTCTCTCTGAAAAACTCTACCAAAATATTTCATTATTTCAAAATAGAATTAAATCTGAAGTTCTTTAGATTTTGCTATTTGTATTCTTCAAACAAGAGACTTGGTTGTATCATGGAGGATTATTCGTCTGCAACCCATAGAAAACTTGTTTATACAATTGGAGATGAATAAAACCTTAAAGATAGTATTTACAACAAGCCTTTATGTCTTGATTCTCATAGTATGTTCTCATTTAAAAAATTTATAACACTTGATGGATTTGGTAGAGGTATGGGTGATGGGGGAAGGGGGTTGGATTTGGTGAGGCTTCTGGGTCAAGTGGTTCTAGAAAAGGTACTAGTGGAAGGGTTGCTATTGATAAAGGCAAGGAAAAGGCTACATATGTCCTAAAGAAAAAATATATGTATAGACCTACTTTACCAAATTTCCATGTAACTATATGGTATGTGCGCTTCGAATGTAATGGTTGTGTTTGTTTTGAATGTGGTGGTTGTGTCTTTAATGTGGTGGTTGTGTGTTTTAAATGTAATATATATGGACTAACTCCTTATTGGCTATGCAGTTTGTTATCAGAACCCAATGATCTTAAGCTACCATTGGAGTGACAAGCTATAACTCCATTGTAAACAATAGTGGAACTCAACAAAGTAGGAAGAACAAGTGTTATCTGAGTGTTATGAGTTTTAATTTACTCGCAAGCGCACAAGTCGTTTGCAATATAGCGTTGTGCAAGTGCGAGGTCGAATCCATAGGGAATTGCGTTGTGAAAATATATTTTTAATCTAAACTAACTTTATCTTAACCTAGTTCCGAATTGTGAATGATATTGCAAAAGAAATATAAACTAAACTAAGTTGATTTAAAAACTAATAATTAAAACATTAAGATTTCCAAATCCACCCCACCGAAGTTAAGCATGTATGTTATAAAAATATAGCCTATCAAAACATTCCATGAATCCAACTATAAGAAAAAAAACAAAGAATATCCTAACTAAACCAAAAGCATCCAATGTATCCGCTCTCAACAAATCACAAAGGAAATCCAATTTAATCGAAAAGCATTCAATGTATCCATCAGATGAAACACAAGGAATATCCAACAGACAATTTAAACTCAATCAATTATAAGATTAACTCAAATAATTGACAGAACATTTATACTAAAAATTGTCAGATTTGTACAAGCAAATCTGAACTACTACGCCAAACAACGGCGGGGCTTCATCTTCAACCTTAGCTTAAGAGTCTAGCCACTCATAACTATGAAACTACAATTCATAATAAAAGTGCTAAACATTTAAACTAAAACAACTAAATGTAAAGAAATAAATAAATAACTTTACATAGAAGAAATTCCACTCGCTGACGGGCGGCGCTTTCCCTTGTGGTGACAAAGCCTTCGAGATCCACCAGAATGCTAGCGGACGTCCACCGGTAAACACCAAAGTGGCTCAGGAATTGTACACTGAATGATGAAGCTAGATGGTGTTTATATAGGAGAAGACCCAGAGCAATATGGGTTGCAGATTCGATGTGGGATACTGCCCATGTGCACTCGATCGCAGTGTGGTGCGATCGATCGCAGGTACGATCGATCGCATGTCTTGTGTGCGCGATCTCATGTGCGCTCGATCGCATGTCTACTACGATCGATCGCAGATGCATTGAACTTCAAATATTTCGATATGGGATGTTGACCATGCGCTCGTTCGTAGGCAGATGCGCTCGAGTGCAGGTGCGCTCGATCGCATATCTCGTGCGATCGATCGCAATGTCTCCAGAAGCTTCACATCTCCTGAAATGCTTCGTTTTCTCCACAAACCTGTAAAAATACACAAAACACAAGAAATACGTAAAATAAAGTGAAATACTACTAACTAAGAGCATAACAAATATAAGTTAAGGGTCTAAAATATGCAATATTTAAGACTCATCAAATACCCCAAACTTATATTTTGCTAGTTCCTTAGCAAAACAAAATAAAAGACTCAATGAAAAACAAAGAACATAAAGATAAGTTCATCACTCATGGTATCCAAAAATTTAAGGAGCACACATCACCATGATATTCATTCATGAGCAAGCTTAAAAAGATAAACCCATCTTCGCAATGAATAGAAATTTTAAATCTAATTACTTACAAAAGGCAGGTCAAGGCATCATAAGTCTGACACTGTGTAAAGTGAATTAGCATATAAAAGTGAAGCTTCCAAGTAACTCCAATGTGTAAGGTCTCCATGTCTCAAGATTCACCGAATTTCCCATCAAAATGAACGAAAAAAGGCATAGTTTTTTTATTTTTTTATTTTTATAATAAGGCACAGCTATGTTTAGTTCCCTTAAGCTTTCTAATTGACCTATGTAGCGAGTGTTGAGTCAATGACTCCCAAACCAGATGGTTTTAGGGCATTAGGTGTACAGACACCCCTAAGGACTTACTAACTCGAGTAAAAAAGGCTACGAAAATAAACCGGCCTTAATACTACCAAGAAAAATTCCACCTTTTGACGTGAACACTCACTGCTTACTGAGGCAAGAGGTCCAGTTACTCAGCAGAAAGTTGTAGTAGTTTTCTTTTTTTTTTTTTATGCCCAAGTGTTCATCCAACAAGTCATCCAGTTTCAATTAAGATAAGAAAAAATACACATTAAAATCACATGTCATACCTCACATAATTTGTGCTAATGTGCTCGTGTTAGATAACATGTGATTTCTCAAATACCTAAGGTAAGTAACTAAATTTTAAAAATTTATCACCAGATCATGTGTTCAAAATGTTAAGCTCACCAATGACATCACATCACAGAAAATGTTAAGATCAACCAAAATTTCATGATAACATGAGCATGCATTTATCTCTACGACAAAAAGACAACAAATTAGGACAAAGTGTGTGATGTGTCTCCCATACCCCCAAACTTAAATTACACATTGACCCCAATGTGTGACTAATATGGAAAGAGCTGACCTGAGATATGGAGAACTAGCTGGACAGGTATGGCTCATAGCATACCCCCAAACTTGGACTGAAGTACGCTTTGTCCCTGAAAAATAAAAACTGGAAAACAAAAAAAACACTGGAAACAAACATTAATAATAAAAATGCGAAATAATAAATAAACAAAAAAGATAAGTTGTGGGGTGCCTCCCATGAGCGCTAAGTTTAACGTCTTCAGCCAGACCCAACATTAGTAAATAGGCCCAACTAAGTGCTCCACTATCTAATCAATAAATGGAAATGGAAAATGATCAGGCTTAGTGGCAGCATTCAATTTACGGTAGTCTAGACACTTTCTCCATCTTGACTGCACTCGAGTTGGGACCAACTCGTCGTCTTTATTTACTACCGTCAATTTAGCATGTTTGGGCACGACTGGAATCAGGCTCACCCACTTGTGACCAGAGATGGGATAAATGATCCCTGGCTCTAACAGCTTAATATCTTCTGCCCTCACAACCTCTTGCATAGCAAGGTTGAGCCTTCTTTATGGCTCCCTCGATGGATTGGCATTCTCCTCCAACTGTATCGTGTGTATTACCAACGAGGGGTTGATTCCCTTGACATCCTCAATAGTCCAGCCTATAGCTTCCTTATGCTCTCTTAAGATGTCCAATAATTTCTCCTCTGGAGCATCACCCAAGTCTAAAGCTATCATTATAGGCAAAGAATCTGCTGGACCTAGGAACTTATACATAAGATTGTACGATAAAGGCTTAAGTTCCTTCTTGGGGGGTTCAGGTGTTGTGGTTTCTTCCGTCTCACTGATCTTTTGAGGAGCAGACTCCAAAGTAGCATTTGCTTGCTCAAACAACTTATCTAAATCCAAATCGTCTTCAAATTGAGCAAAGCATGCCTCCAAAATGTCCTCAGACTTCCCTTCTTTCTTGGGTGCTTGTAGTCTCTCAGGGTAAGGCACTTTAGGTAAAAACGACCTAGAGAGATCATTAATAATAGGTGTGGCTGTAGATGGCTCAGCATCTCTCTTCTCATTGTTGCCACTTTCTTGCCCTTGGTGCATAGCAGGGTTCTCTTCCACTTGATTGTGCACTTGTCTCCCAGACCTCAATGGTACAATTGATTGCACTTGTTCCTGCCAATGCATAGGAGTTAATAAATTTCCCACCGCAAATTGTTCCTTTGGGTTAGGATCAGTTTGACTGGGGAACGTTCCTTCATCTCCTTCACCCACGTAACTTGCGATTTGATCAATTTGACTCTTTAGTGTGGCAATCGCTTGGGTGTTTTCTATTGTTGCACTCATCACTTCGCTCATAGATTGGCTAGTTGTTTTCATGAAATCATTGAGAGCGTCCTCCAATGACTGTGAAACCGACGCTGGCGTTTGAATGGGAGCTTGGTAAGCGGGTGATGGTGCTGGATAAGCTGAGTGACCATAACTTGGAATTGGTGGAGGAAATTCGGGAGGGTATTGATTGTGAGCATGATAAGGGTCTCCTCCCTGATTCCTCAGTTGGTTCTGCGTCCATGAAACATTAAAGTGGTGCCACTACCATGGATTGTATGTTTCAGAGTAAGATCCATTTGATTGTCAACAACACTCATTGAAAGAATTCATTTGTTCCATAGGATACTCGGCAAAAGCCGACATTGATGGACAATTTTGTGCTAAATGCAGAGGACTAGCACAGATGGAACAACTATCAACATTGAATGTGTTGGCAGCATTGAGGGACGGGCCGATCATTTTAATGAAATCCTTGAGGGTGTCCTCTAAAGACTATGAAACCGGTGCTGGATTCATCCACATTTTTTTTAAATTAAATTAAATTAATTTTTTTTAAATTGATAACTAACTAGTAGAAAAATAAAATCAATTCAGACAAAAAATTTTCACAAACCAAACAACTCCCCGGCAACGGCGCCAAAAACTTGTTGTGAGTTTTAATTTACTCGCAAGTGCACGAGTCGTTTGCAATATAGTGTTGTGCAAGTGCAAGGTCGAATCCACAGGGAATTGCGTTGTGAAAATATATTTTTAATCTAAACTAACTTTATCTTAACCTAGTTCCGAATTGTGAATGATATTGCAAAAGAAATATAAACTAAACTAAGTTGATTTAAAAACTAATAATTAAAACACTAAGGTTTCCAAATCCACCCCACCGAAGTTAAGCATATATGTTCTAAAAATATAGCCTATCAAAACATTCCATGAATCCAACTATAAGACAAAAAACAAAGAATATCCCAACTAAACCAAAAGCATCCAATGTATCCGCTCTCAACAAATCACAAAGGAAATCTAATTTAATCGAAAAGCATTCAATGTATCCATCAGATGAAACACAAGGAATATCCAACAGACAATTTAAACTCAATCAATTATAAGATTAACTCAAATAATTGACAGAACATTTATACTAAAAATTGTCAGATTTGTACAAGCAAATCTGACCTACTACGACAAACAACGGCGGGGCTTCATCTTCAACCTTCGCTGAAGAGTCTAGCCACTCATAACTATGAAACTACAATTCATAATAAAAGTGTTAAAAATTTAAACTAAAATAACTAAATGTAAAGAAATAAATAAATAACTTTACATGGAATAAATTCCACTCGCTGACGGGTGGCGCTTCCCCTTGTGGTGACAAAGCCTTCGAGATCCACCAGAATGCTAGCGGACGTCCACCAGTAAACACCAAAATGGCTCAGGAATTGTACATTGAATGATGAAGCCAGATGGTGTTTATATAGGGGAAGACCCTGAGCAATATGGGTTGCAGATTCGATGTGGGATACTGCTCGTGTGCGCTCCATCGCAGTGTGGTGCGATCAATCGCAGGTACGATCGATCGCATGTCTTGTGCGCACGATCTCATGTGCGCTCGATCACATGTCTGCTACGATCGATCGCAGATGCACTAAACTTCAAATATTTCGATGTAGTATGTTGACCATGCGCTCGTTCGTAGGCTGGTGCGCTCGAGCGCAGGTGCGCTCGAGCGCATATCTCGTGCGATCGATCGCAATGTCTCCAGACGCTTCACATCTTCTGAAATGCTTCATTTTCTCCACAAACCTGTAAAAATACACAAAACACAAGAAAGACGTAAAATAAAGTGAAATACTACTAACTAAGAGCATAACAAATATAAGTTAAGGGTCTAAAATTTGCAATATTTAAGACTCATCACTGAGTATGAGCATTAAAAAAGAAGAAAATGGAGTTTTATTTTTTAATTTTAAGGGTTTCATAACATGTTGATAATATATAATTTTGAGTGTTTGATACCCTGTTGATGGTAGGATGTATATGCACAGGATAATTTATGTATGCAGATATGTTAAACAATTGGATTTGTATGCATGTGGTGGTGCTTTTTGATAGCCACTAAGAGCCATACTCGAAAATGATGGGCGATTTGTATATGCACAATGTAATCTATTGACTTATTTAATCAGCTTTATTGTGCATACTTCTAATATTCAGTGTGCATTATAGGCCAATTTTTTCATTTTCTTTTTGTAGTCTTGAGATAATGCACACAGGAGACCATGGGATTGAAGTTGCTTTCAAATTGCTCATTACTATAACAAAAAAATTACAAGATAAGTCAGTAGAATATCAACAATACAATGTTATCACTTCTTCATCAACAACCCAAACACTAGAACAAAAACAATAGTATTACAAACAAGAGTAGCAACTAGTAACATTTTATTTTCTCAAACAACATCTTCAATAGTAATCAATCTTCTATATCGTAGACTAAGGTCCAAACCCAAAAGGGGGCATGAACTGAGTTTTTAAAACTCTTTACATAATAAACAAGTTTTAGATACTTTTCAAGAACAAACAAGAGCAGTAAGTATAATAGAGCTGAAAGTAAAGAGAAAGGAAGAGAATATGCAAACGCTATTTATAGTGGTTTGGTAATATTGGATTTCTCTGAACTTACATCCATTCTCTCCAAGAAGACTCCTAGAAGTATTCCACTAAGCAAGCAACTTCACAGGCATTGCTCAAACCATCACAAAAGTCTCTTCCAAAGGAAGTATCTAAGGAAGTGCTTAATACCTAAACACTCTAAGAGTTGCACAAAGTCTTTCTCTTTACAATAATTGAAAATTTAATGAACAAGAACAAGAAAAACTTTGTGTTTAATGCTCTTACAAAGAAGGAAAGATCTCTCTTAGAAGTACAAAGCTTTTAAGAATGGCACATAAAGATTTTTTGAAAGCTTTGAATGAAATAAATGAGAAGTTAAAGATTAATTCCTCAAGCGATGTGTTCTTCTCTCATTTATGATGGGATTTTATATTTTAAAAGCCTACTAGTCGTTACTCACTAAAAAATCCCATTTGGGAGTGGTTTGGTGTATTTATTGCACTGAAAAACACTTCAAATTATCACTGCTATTTTCGAATGTTCAGTCGACTTGATGGTTGTTAGTCAACTAGATGCTCATTTAAAAATTCAAATTTGTTTCAAGTTCTTCATTTAGTCAACTAAAAGGTTTGTTCAATCAACTGAATCAGAAGGCAGAAAGTTTCTGACCTTCATTAAGTCAACTGAATGATTTTATTCAATTGACTGGATTTATTTAGTTGACTAAACAGTTTTATTAAGTCGACTGGATTCATTTGGTCAACTAAATCGTCTTATTAAGTCACTTGAATTTTTCAGTTGACTGAACAAACTTATTCAGTTGACTGTATGACCTGAAACTATGTTTTATCCTTTTCAAGTTGTTTTATAAAAACCATTCTAGTCAAAATTGTTTTGTTAAAAGATTCTTTTAAAATCGAAATGACTCATATAGTAAGCTAGGTACTTAAAGAGATTTACACTTCTAAAAATTGAGTACCTTAGTACCTAATCTAAGTCTTCGGACTTTTTTGGTATCTTTCAAACATGTGTTCCTTATGAGTTTTGCTTCTTGTCTTTGATTTGAATGCTATTGAAACTTAAACACTTAAAGAATAAAGTTTTAGCTCAATTAATATAGTGCTTTTTCATAATTAAAATCAAATAAGGGTCAACAATCTCCTTTTTTTTATGATGACAAAACTATTATGAGAAAAACCTATTTTAAAATATGTGTTAGAATTTTTCAAAAAAAAAAAAACAAATAGATGTTCCTCTGTTTATAGGATAAAATCCTCCTACACGTTTCAAAGATAACCTAGCAAGTAATATAGATATAAATCTATCAAACAAGAAGCGAAGCTCCCTTAAATCTATGCATACAAATCGATTTACAGATTTTTCTCTTTTTCTCCCCCTTTTTGTTAACAACACAAAAAAGGAGTACTAACATTAGAAAATAAACAATTCTATTATCATAGATAGATAGATAGATAGATAAGGAGTATATAAACTTAAATGCAAAAATTTAGCTCAAAATGGAGATGTTAAGATCTCCCAGGAAGAATTAGAAATAAGATAGACAAGGTGAAAACAAAATTTACAACAAGCAAGAGAGTCTAAAACAACAAGATTATATAAAATGAGTTAATATTAAGCATCCATATAAAAGAAAAGACTCACAAGAGCCTAGCAAAATATTCAAACAAAAGCTAAGACTCCCACGAGTCTAGCAAACCATCCAAAGTATATCAAAAGTTAAAATGCATGGGAATGTAACTTGCAAATAGTTTAGGAGTTCTCGAAACATAAAAATAAAGATCAAAGAAAAATCAATGATGCTAGTCATCAGGAGAAGGAGAGCCACGAGTATGGAGCTGATCATGAATCTGAGCCAGTTAATCCTTTATAGCTACATACTTAGAACGGTTCTCATTACAAACTTCCTCAATGTACCCCACTGTCTCAGTCCAGAAGACCACCATCTCATCATATATTGACATCATCTCAGATTTTAGTGACTGAAGTTGCACATCAGTAGCTTGCTACATGGAGTTCATCATGAGTTGAAGACCCGCCAAAGCCTCAAGGATCGTATCCTAAGATCCTCTTGAACCTCCTAAAGCACATGTCCTCTGCGGAGTCCTTCTAAGAATCTCTGGTTCCTGTGGTGCTACTTCACCAGGAGTTTCATTTCCAATCCGAATATTCTTCCTGGGCTTAGGGATGACTGCATTGTTCTAGATAAAAAAGGTCATCTTCTTGAGCGATAAGTCATTGATCACATCAATAGACTCAAGTTCTTTGGCTTTATGCTCAGTAAGAGGTGTCTTATAGTGTTGAAGAATCAAGGTAATGATCATGCCATATGGTAGTACACCAATATTACTATCATGTCCGGAGATCATATTGCTTAAGATTAAAGGGTAAAGGTTGTAAGGGGTTCCGGTTATCATGCAGTAGATTAAGACTATGTCTAGTTTAGAAGGACTGGTTCTACTACCTAAGCGAGGATTAAGGGTCCAGTTGACTACTAGGTTCAACATCCTAGAGTATAAGGGAAGGTCAGGGTAAGTGTTGTATGTTTGGATTCCATAAACGTAAGATCTATTTCCCTTGACAACCTTACAAGCCTCACGATAATCAAAACCAGTGGGCCAACCATCTCCTATCCACTTAATCCCTTTTGCAAGTAAGTTTAGGATTTTGTGAAGAATACAAGGAGACATAGTGATTTCTCATCCCATAACCATAGTTGAGAATTTAGTGAAGGTGGATGATGACTGTTTTAGATTAGCATAAAACTAGAGTATAAGCTTAGGATAATATTTTTCATTTAAGGTCACTAGGTTAGTCCATCCTAATCAATCAAACACAGGCCTAAGAATGAAATTATTAAACCTAAGAGATGAAAAATCTATAGCTCTACCGGGTTTGATAGTTTTAAATTTAATAGTATGGTCATACCGTTCTTTTGAGTGATCATCTTTGAAGTTTGTGGCATCAAGCTCATCCTAAGGAGGATTGTTGCCTTATCATTCTTTTCCTTTTTCCTTTTCCCTTTAAGAAGCTTTTCGCTTCCCTGCTAGAGTCTTAACGCGCTTGGGATGATAATCAATGGTTAAAATCAAGAAGAAATGAGGAGGAAAAAGTGTTTAAAGTGAAAGAATTTGTTAGATACTTGAAGGATTTGGCCAGATTTTGAAAGTAAAACACGGATTTCTAGAGAGAGAGTGAAGAGCAGTCGTTCTAGGGTTTCAGAAATTGGAGAGTAAAATTAGGGATTTTATAAGAAAAACAAGATGATGATGCTTGGGTAATCGTTTTAGAAAAAAATTTGGGCCAAAATTATAGAGAAACAGACGAAATTTTGAAGAAAATAAGTTGAAACAGTCGAAAATGGGAGAGATAAGCTTAATATTGTGTTATAATGGAGTTTTAAAAAAACTAAAAAATCATGCGTTCAGTCGGCTTAAAGGTTTAATTCAGTAGACTAAAGAAATGACAAAGAGTTTACATTCAAATACAAAGGCTATTCAGTCAAGTGAAGAGTTTGGTTCAGTCGACTGAATGAATTTTTTTTTTTTCATTCAGTCTACTGATTGACTCTATTCAGTCGAATGGATCAAGATTTTCAAATAGAAATCCGATCTTCAGTTTGAATTTTTACAAGTATTACTTTCTTTATGCCATTTTTAAATGATTGAAACATCAAATTGAAGATCAATATTCATTCACTCAATGGAAAATATGCATGTGATGAATGTGAATGCAATTTACAACATGAACATTCATAGCTTTTCAAACCCATTAACATTCTTATTTTACAAAACCTATCTTCATTAAAGGATTTTGTAGGAATATCAGCAATTTGATCTTCTGAGGGTTTTGTAGGAATATCAGCAATTTAATATTCTGAGGGAATGAATTCTAGTTTTATGTCACCCTTTTGAGCATGATCTCTTATAAAGTGATGTCTTATCTCAATATGTTTGGTTCTAGAATGCTGAATTAGGTTTTTAGTTAGAATTCTAGCACCAGTGTTGTCACAGTAAATTGGAATATTTTTAAAACACATGTCATAATCTTCTAGTTGTTGTTTCATCCATAAAAATTATGCACAATAACTATCAGTGGCCACATATTCTGCTTTGGCGATTGATAGTGCAACCGAATTTTGTTTCTTTGAAAATCGAGAAATTAACATAGCACATAAAAATTGGCATGTACCACCAGTACTTTTTTTATCTAACCTACAACGGGAAAAATCAGCATCCGAGTATCCAACAAGCTTAAAAGGTGACTCTCTTGAGTACCATAATCCTAGATTTTGAGAACCATTCAAATACCTTAAAATTATCTACACATCCAAGTCAAGTTTTGTAGAGGTGCTCATGGTAGACCCAAAAGATTTTGAATTCTCCATCCCAAATCTTTTTACAAGTCTTTTATGTATTTGCATTGGTTGATGAAGATTGCTCAATTAGTTTGTTTGATTTGAAGACCAAGGAAGTAGTTGAGCTCTCCCATCATGCTTATTTCAAACTCACCTGGCATACACTTAGCAAACTATTGATACATGGATTCATTAGAAGCACCAAATATAATATTATCAATATATATTTGGATTAAGAGTGTATCATGTTTATGAGTTTTTGTAAAAAGAGTTATATCTATTTTTCCTCTTGTAAAACCATTTTCAAGTAAAAATGAACCTTTCATACCATGCTCTTGGACCCATAAAGGGCTTTAGAAAGCCTATAAAAATGGTTTGGAAGATTAAGATCTTCAAAACCAAGAGGTTGTTCAACATAGACCTCTTCTTCAATAAAACCATTTACAAATACACTTTTCACATCTATTTGAAATAGTTTGAAAATTTTAAAGCATGCATATGCAAGCAATATACGAATAGCTTCTAATCTAGCTACGGCAGCAAAGGTTTCATTAAAATCAATACATTCTTCTTAATTATAACCTTTAGCTACTAGTGTAACCTTATTTCTAGTTATTACTCCATTTTGTTTATAAATACGCATTTAGTTCCTATAATAATATGATTTGATCTATGAACTAAAGTCCACACTTTATTTCTTTCAAATTGATTTAGTTCCTCTTGCATGATATTTATCAAATTATCATCATTTTTGGTTTCATTAAAGTTCTTAGGATCTACTTGAGATAAAAAAAAAAAAAAACAACAACATAATTACAAACATTTCTCATAGAAGATCGAGTTTTTACCCCTTGTGAAGGATCACCAATCACTTGATCGATTGGGTGATAATTCACATACCTCTAATATTAGGGAAGTCTATTTCCTTGTTGACTTATAGAGGTCTGATCAAGTTTGGGAGCACCTACCTCTTGATTTGTTTGAGGTTGACTTTCTTTAGGGTAAAAAATGAGAGTAGAGACATCTACTCTTGGAATAAAATCTGCATCATCATCAGGAGAGACTATTCTACTACTAATATGGTTAGATTCATCAAAGGTTGTATGTATAAATTCTTCAACTAATAGAGTTATTTTGGTAAAGACTCTATAAGCTTCACTAGAGGTTGAATATCTTAAGAATATACCTTCATTGGTCTTAGAATCAAATTTACCCAAATTAATTTTATTGTTATTTAAGATGAAGTGTTTGCAACCGAAAGCACGCAAATAAAAGACATTAGATTTTCTACCTTTTCATAGTTCATATGGAGTATTGTTAAGAAAATGCCTAATTAATACTCTATTTAAAAATAGCAAGAGGTATATATGGCTTCCGTCGAAAAGTATTTTGGTAAACTATTTTCACAAAGCATAGTTCTTGCAAATTCCTCTAGAATTCTATTTTTCCTCTCAACAACACTATTTTGTTGAAGAGTTCTAGAGGCTAAAAAGTTGTGATCAATTCTATTTTCATCACAAAATTTTGAAAAGTTTTGGTTTTCAAATTCTTTTCCATGATCACTTCTATTACTTGAAATAGAAATTCCTTTTTCATTTTGAACCTTCTTGCAAAAGTTTACAAAACCTTTATAAGCTTCATCCTTATAAGCAATAAAAATAACAAAGGTATATCTTGAATAGTCATTAACAATAGCAAGAATATAGTGGTGACCACTTAGACTTATAGTGCTTATTGGACCAAACAAGTCTATAGGCAAAAGCCCTAATGGTCTAGAAGTTGAAATCACATTTTTGGATTTAAAAGAAACTCTTGCTTGTTTTACCATTTGACAAGTATCACAAATTTTGTCTTTTTCAAACTTTATTTTGGGAAGACCAATAACTAAATATTTTCTTGAAAGGATTTTAATTAAATCTATGTTCACATGACCAAGCTATCTATGTCATAGCCATGAGATTTCACAAAAAGCTGAAAAACATTTTTCATCTTCTGAAGGCAAAGTTTTAGATCAACTAGATAGATATTATCATGTCTTTGACCAACAAATTTAATTTTATTACTTTTTATGTCTATTATAAGACAATGAGAGGATTCAAATATTACTTTACTGTCTTTGTTACATAATTGACTAATACTAAGTAAATTAGGCTTAAAGCCTTGCACATATAAGACATGGTCAATAGTTGAAGAGTTTTTATCCACTTTGCTATGTCCAATGATCTTTATTTTGGTGTTATCTCAAATGGTGACGTGTTCGCCATCTATTATAGCCAACTATTTAAACACACTTTGATTACTGGTTACGTGCTTCGAGAACCCACTATCAAGGTACCAATAGTCACATTTTTCCTTCGTGTGAAGACATATCTACGTCACACAAGGATATACAATAGCACTTTTAGGTACCCAAAATTTCTTAGGTCCTTTATGGTTAGTCCTAGAAAATATGTGTTGAAAATCACCTTGACAAGATGCCCAGGTGGTGATCTTCCAAACACCAAATTCTAGAATGACTTATAGAAAGAATTTCAGCAATCGAACACAAGAACAAAAAATCAAATAAAGAAAGAAGACAAGCAATTTGTTATCGAGGTTCGGCAATGTGCCTACGTCCCCGTGAGTTCCTCCGAACTCTCTACACTAATCAAATGGTTCTTACAAGTTACAGCAATCCCCTTCAAGAAGCTCAAGATCTTGAAGAAACCAAGAAGAGAAGAAAGAAGATTACAATGCTCTCTCTCTATACTACTCTCTCTTCTTTACAACCAGCCTTACTACAAAGAGTCCCTCTTGTGTTTATGCCTTAAACACAGTTCTCTCTTGTATTACAATTGAGCTCCAAGAATGTCACAAACTTGTGTTGTTGTATATATGAGTTGTTTTGAAAATATGAGGCTAGGAAACCCCTTTTATAGTCATCCACTTCTTGGTCATTCTTGTGAGTCAATCTCCACCCTTGGATTTTGTTTATCACTTAATCTTGGCCCTCCATCAATCCTAAGTGGTGTTATGCATTTTAACCTTGCACTCATGCACCTAAGAGAAGTCTAAAGTAGGTTGTCCATGTGTGCTTTGGTGTGCCTAGCGCCTAGGCACTCAATAGGGGGCGCCATGGTGCTGGGCAGGTGATTACGCCCAAAGTATAACACGGTTATTGTAGTATAGTTTTGGGGTGTCGATTCCACAGGGAAACAAGTTAATTACGAAAGAAGGTGTAAACTTTAACACTAACGATAATGATTAGATGAGAGAATATAAGTTTTGATAATGCAATATTGTGTAAAAGAATTGTGCGAATATAACGAAGAATATAAATAAGAAATAACAAGGTTTCGGGAATCCTCCTTAGGTTCGTTCCCTATTTCCACTCTTGATTCAAATTTTTATCTCGATTGCAAGTTTCACATCCTAAACAGGCAATCGGAAATTATTCAATCAAGCACATTTATATCTCTAATATAATTGCTACAAATTACTCTTTGATTTCAATTCAAGCATACATGATTTATCTTATAGATTAGCAAGAAACGACAATATATTGCAATAATGATATCACAATAAAGGCCGATCTATAAGATAAATATACCGAAATCAATTACATCCAAACAACTTGACATAAGAAAAGCTTGACTAGACTTATGTGGAGTAGAAGGATGCAATCATCGGATTGAGAGAAACTAAAAGAAGAAGAATATAGAATACAGCTATCACATGAACTCAAATCCTTCTTAATTAATCAAAGAGTAAATCATAGACAATGTTTTAACAAAAAGTCCATACAAATGAATCAAGAACAGGAAATAAGGAACAATAAAACCCTAAGGATTCATCCTTTTCCCTTGTTTGATGATTAGTTAGCCATGAAACTCAAGGTGGAAAAACAATATAGATGTTCTCCCCTTGATTTCTTGGCCATGGAGCTCAAGGTGGAAGAACAATGTGGATGTTCTCTCCTTGATTTTCAACTCACGAAAACTTAAACAGAATGCTAAAAACTTCTCTAATTTTTATCTATCAAAAACTGTCTTTGTTTTTCTCCCCGAGCTCTCTCCACGGCTGCAAACCTTAAGCATATATTTATAACCCATGAGGGACAGCTATCTTTGCACAGCCTTAATTTGAGTCTGAATTGGAGTCCATGTGCGCACTGCTGGAAAGTGAAGGCTGGAACGTGAAGGTGGTCCAGCAGCATGTGCGCGTGTTGTACGAAAATCTACCTAAATAAATGGGTAAATAATCGTACTTTGTTTTACTTGCAAGTGCACAAGGTCAACAATGTAGCATAGTGTGCGAAAGCAAGATCATCTCCACAGGGATTGGTAAATTTAACTTTAGAATTAGTTTCGCAATATAAAAAGATAGAAATAATAAAAGTGTTGATTTTGATAAAGATAAAATACTAAAGATAAAGGCGTAGGGACTTGATATCCACCACTAATTATGCTACCACAATATAATAGTATGCCAATACTTTATTCATGCCATGTATACCTACTGGTCGCCAACCTAAGGGCATGGTATCTACTCCTTAAGCTATTGATTTCCCTAAGCAACGAGTTAGGCATGGTATCTACTCTAACTCTTTTCTTCCTTAAGGGATTCAGCATGGTATCTGCTTGAGTTGTTCCTTAAGAAAACATAAGTACTATGGAAATCGACAACCACATGAGACCTAGGGCATGGTATCTACTCCCAGTTTCCCATGTTGATTAACCCGGGTATCCGGATAAGATATCCCTTGTTACTAATGTTAGACCCAGGACTCGGTCATCCAAATTGATCTAACTAACAAGTCCATACCACATGCACATATTGATCAGACATATACATATGAGGAATTTAAATAAAAGCAGGTATTAATCAAGTTTAAGCAACACAACATAAATATCGCAAAGGCGCCAATACTAAATTTATTGAGTAAACATAATTAGGGCTTCAACCAAGCCCTACTAAGAATTTAATTACACATAATAAAATAAAAAGGAAAGAAGAAACCCGAGAGAAGAGGCGTCAATTCTGCTCCACGGTCTCCTTCTCCAAGCTAAAGCAAAAGAGAAAAGTGTTTTCTATCTAAGGTTGTAAGGTGTCTTCTTGTGTGTGAGTTTACAAGTGTATTTATAGGTCCTTGAGAAGTCCTAATAGACTCATGAGTTTCTAAACTTTCCTAAAACACAAAACTCCTTTATTTCCAAAATAGAGTTATTTCCAAAATAAGGTTATTTCCAAAATAGGGTTATTTCCAAAATAGGGTTCTGTAGTTTACTATTCACGCTTGTACATTTGCGCTCGATCGCATGTGTCCTTGCGCTCGATCGTAGTGTGCGCTCGATCCTACAAGTGTGCGCATGATCGCATGTGCGCTCGATCGCATTGCATGTGCGCTCGATCGCATTGCATGTGCGCTCGATCGCACTTTGTCCAGAAAGTGCTCCAGGGCTTCTAGATTTCTTCCTTAAAGTTCCAAAACTGCTTCTTTTTCTCCAAGTCCCTATAAAAACATGTAAAACACAAAAATGGAGTAAAAGATACCAAATTAACGTAATAAAGGATCTAACAAGTGTAAATAAGGGGGCTTAAATATGTATATTTAAGCGTCTATCAGCGCGCTGCTGGCTTTGTCTGAGCGTGCGCCTGGGCGCTGGAAAGTGAAGGCTGGAATGTGAAGGTGGGTCCAACAGCCTGTGTGCGTGTCCAAGTGTGCGCCTGGGTGCTGGAAAGTAAAGGTGCAGTGTTAGTTGGTGCTGGGGCGCTGGTTCATGGGTGCCTAGGCGCTCACTCTTGTTTTCCTGGGCGCTGGGGCGCTGGACAGTGAGAAAAATCTTTTTTCCAAACCGTAAAATTCTCCAGAAAATAGACTTCCAGATCTTTCTAAGCATATATGGCTCATCTCCTGGTTCTTCCTACATCAATACAGTTTAATCTGCAAAGTTGATTGATCTGTACGGGAAATTCTGGCAATTTAGTGAAACTCCTTCAGCTTGTATGCAAAAGTGCACACACTAGTGTGCCTACCCTTAACTTGTTCCAAAGTGATGCACACACTTGTGTGCAGTCTTTTAACTCAATGTAATTTATTGCTCCAACCTTGGTTTAGACTTTTAATCATATTTAAATCATTTTTGGAAATGTCTAAACCTTGGACAAAAACGAACACGGACACCCAGGATCTTTTGGTGCTTTAAACATGGATCGCTTTATCATCTCTTTTGTACTCAACGCGACTGAAAATGCATCGAATTAAGTCAATGATTTATGAATAACACTTTAGAGTTATCAACATGTAAAAGTGCGATTACGACCGAGATTAACCCTAAAATGTTAACAATTAAGTATTGTTTAGATGCATTTTATGACTCTCATCACAACCCCCAACTAGCTTATTGCTAGTCCCTAGCAATTCAAGTGAAAGACATGAAATGAGTTCTTTATTTAGAAATTAATGCAAAATACAAAAATGCTAGTGTTAACCAAGAGTGATTCAAAAATCTTTGTCTCAAAAATCATGCGTAACATATAGCATATAGAATCATTAAATTTCACTCAAATCCAAAAATAATTCAAACATCAATCTTAAAATCGTTATTGACTCTTAACATCTGTCTTACCACAATCCATTAATCTGAACATCCGCATGATTTTATGCACAATATTCATGAATACAAGTCTTGGCCTCTAGAAAAAATAAATCGCGTGACATCAATCACAAAAACAAGCTCCATAAGCTTACATTTCAAACCACTCTACACTATTGTAGAAAAATCACATTACATTGGATCAATAGGTCTTTAATAAGCTTGTAACGTTCGGTTAAGGTAAAGGTTAAGAAAGAATGGGAAGAATTCACAAGTAAAAGAACTTAATCTCTTAGTTTTGAACATAGTTCTTTAAGCACTGGATAACCTTACTTCAATACCCAACTCTTCCAACCATTTTTATTTATTTTTTTTTTCGAGGATTGTTTTCTCAACAAATCACCATTTGTTTTTCTTTTCTTTTGCATTTTGGCAAAAAAGACCATTCACCTCTTTTTTCATTTCTTTCTTTTCCACAACCCCTAACTTATCTCCTTTAATGTACTTGGGTTGTGGTAGTGATATTTTTTCATATTTCCACCCTTACTCATTTTAAGTGCTTCTCACAACATGTGTATAGTTAAGTTCTTCTTAAGAGAGAGGTAAAGATAAAATATTCTCTTTAGGCATATAAGGGTAAGTGAATGGGTTTTTGAAAGAAACCAGGCTCAACTTCGTTTTCAAGAAAAAGGCTCAAATAGGTGACTAGTGATATATATCGCAAGGGTAGGTTTGAAAGGCTCAAACGGTTCAAAAATGGCCTATATCATATCCTAAGTAATGTGCATTCTAGGAATTCGCCTCAAGTGGTTATCAAGTAAGTTCTAGAGCTTGCCGAGACCGCAAAAATATTCACAAAATAATCACACATAAAACTTTTCTAAATGCTTACGATTAATCATACAATCTTACCACAAGCTAGAGTCTCTAACCAAATCAAGATTGATACTTAAATTAATTTCAAACCGAAGCAAGATTTAATTTCTTCTAAGTGCTATATGCTATCTCAATTAAGGTCATATCATTGACATGTGAATAACTCCAAGGCTAACACAAAGCATGCTAAAAACAAACTTTTTTTTTTAATTATCCTAACAAACAAAAAGTAGGAAAGTGACACCAAGCAGTTCAATGGAAAAAGAAAAGAAATATGTTTCCTCCACCCCCAACCTAAACATTGCGTTGACCTCAATGTAAAAGAAAAAGGAAAAGAAACTCCCTTTGTTAGCCAAAAGTGCACAGAAGCTGAAAATTGCACACCACCATTTGAACTGCATACCATTCTTCTCGTTGAAATTTTTGATCTACAATATATAACAGAACAAGCAAAAAGGAAGCAACTGCGGTGTAACATCAAGATTCCCACCGTATGTTAGGTTAGCACACGAAATGGAAATAACTAACAACTAAGATAAAAGACGAAAAATAAATAAAATAAAAACACAAGAAATGTTAGTACAATAAATAAAATAAAAGTGGACAAACAAGAGATATCCCTACTAATCCTCGAAATTATCATCCTCTACTTCAATCTCTTCAGTCCCTTCACCTTCCTCGGGAGGTGGGTCAAAAAATGAACCCGGATAGGGTGGCATAGTAGGAAAAAGACCCATATTACAACTAGTAGTGGAGGCAAGGTGTTGGTACATCTGACCAAAAGCAGAGTTGACCTCTGCTTGGTAATCGGCTTGCCGTGCCAGGAACCGGTCTTGCCTAGCTAACATTTGGTCTTGACGATCTAGCCTATCAAACAACATTTTATGATGCTCGTCAAAACGACTCTCTAAGCGCTCAAGGCGCTCAGCAACCGTGATATTCCTAGAGGGGGGAGGGGTGCTAGCAGCTATGGCTCCCTCGCTCGAAGTTGGCGGCCTGGAGGCTTTAATCTGAGTGAGCATGCCATCATCAATGGGTTTCTTTGGGGGTTGGGTTTCCTCATCAGTACTGTGTGGGACTCCAGCTCGGATACAAAATTGGGTAATTAAAGAAGGAAAGTATAATCCGAGCTTTAGTCTAACAGTGTGTAAGATGGATTTACAGATGACTTGGCCCACATCGACAGTCATTCCCATCAAAATTGCATAAATCAGAATAGCTCCCTCAATAGTGAGATCAATATAGTGCAAGGCAGGCATCAACCTGTGACACACAAAATATTGCCAAGCCCGAGCATTGACATTTAGAGAAGCAGCGGGCAAGGTGATCGGGGAATCACCCGACATTTTCCATGTAGTGCCCGGAATACAGAGAGTATGGCGAATCTCTTCATAATTAAATGTAGACACATATGCTCTATACTCACTGTGTGGGATGTCAGGTAACCCATAGAAGGTATTTATTGATGAGCTGCTAAAAGAGACTATTTTTCCTCTCACCCACACTTTACCATTGCTATGTTCGTCGGCAATAGCGTAAAATTCTCGGACCAAATTTGGTAGGGAATGAAAGGGTGATTTTGTAAATGCACTCTAATTCCTATAGAGAATCATTCTAAAAAGAGTCGGGTTCGCACTCTCGGTAATGTTAAATCCTCTCTCGGGAATGAGTTTTCTATTTTGCATTATTTTAACATAGCTCTCACTCGCTTCAAAACTAACAAACTTAGTCTCATCAAACTCTTGTGGTTCTTTTCCCTTAGCTCTCTTCATCCTTGGTGCCATGGAAATTAAATAAATGAAACATTGAACTTAAGAGCAAAATTTAACCACCAAAAAGCACAATTGAACAATGAAGAAGAGAAATTGGTCTTACTTGCCCACAATTGGAGAGAGTAAAAGCTACCCACCAATTTGATATCTTTGTGAAAAAAAACAAGTTCCTCTTAGAACCAAATCTCTTGGAGAAATTTTCTGCAAAAAAATGGGAGACATTAGTGTGCAATTCTTCAAGAATTGAAGTTTATATCAAGAAAGGAAGAGGGAAAGAGTTGGTATGGGTTGATATGGAGGGACAATGAGAGAGAGAGAGGAGTGTGCAGCCGTTGGTGTGAGAGGAAAAATGAAGAAGAGGCTGGAAAAAGTGTTTAAATAGGGCAGATTTTAGGGTTTTGGTGCTGATGGGCTCGGCCAAGCGGTGAGGCGCTGGGCTTGAGAGAGGCGAGGCGCGGGCCTGGTGTGCGCCTGCGCGCTGGGGTGCTAGTTCATGGGCGCCTAGGCGCTGGCTGGAGAGAGGTGAGGCGCGGGCCTGGTGTGCGCCTGGCCTGTGCTGTGCGCCTGGGCCTGTGCTGTGCGCCTGGGCCTGGTGTGCGCCTGGGCCTGTGCGCCTGGGCCTGGTGTGCGCCTGGGCCTGTGCGCCTGGGCCTGGTGTGCGCCTGGACTGTTCTAGTGTCCTAAAACAGAAAATTCCTTGCTTGTACAAAAACAACACACAAAGAAAAAAAATAAAATAGGCTTAACAACACAAAAAAAATTCTAAATTAACAAAGACTTAAATTAACCAAAACAAAAATTTAATAAAACAAAAATTCTAAATTAGTCAAAAATTCAATAAAACAAAAATTCTAAATTAATCAAAAATTTAATAAAACAAAATGAAAACTAGTATACAGTGGAACGAAAGTACCCGATTACCAAACATAAATCGGGGCCACCAAAGAAATTTCTTCGGTGCTGTCTTTAACATGTTCGTGTTCCAAGTACAGCTTCAACCTTTGGCCATTGACTCAAAATGCTCGACCATCGGAAGGATCTTCAACCTCAACCACTCCATTGGGAAAAACACTCTTTACCACATAAGGTCCCTTCCATCGCGATCTCAATTTTCCCGGATGGAGATGTAATCGCGAGTCATACAGAAAGACTTTATTACCTTGTTCAAAATGTTTTCGGAGTATTTTCTGATCATGTACCGTCTTCATCCTTGATTTCAAATCCTTAGCATTGTCATATGCATCATCCCTCAACTCCGCAAGTTCGCAAAGTTGCAATTTCCTTTCTTCACCGGACAACTTAAGGTCATAGTTAAAATTTCGGATAGCCCAGTATGCTCTGTGCTCAAGTTCTACTGGCAAATGACATGCTTTGCCAAATACTAAACGATAGGGAGATGCTTCAAGAACCGTCTTGTATGCTGTCCGATACGCCCAAAGTGCATCCGACAGGCGCAAGGACCAATCTTTTCGGTTCGGATTCACGGTTTTCTCAAGTATCCGCTTGATCTCCCTATTTGCTAATTCAGCTTGACCATTAGTTTGTGGATAATATGCTGTAGAAACCTTATGGGTGACTCCATACCTACGCATTAAAGCCTCAAAAGAACGGTTACAAAAATGTGACCCTTGATCACTAATGATAACACGTGGAGTACCGTACCTAGATAAGATATGGTCTTTTAGAAATTTAACAACAACTATATTATCATTAGTGCGGCTAGGTATTGCTTCAACCCATTTAGAAACATAATCAACAGCAAGCAAAATATAAAGATACCCAAAGGAAGGTGGGAATGGTCCCATAAAATCGATCCCCCAACAATCAAAGATTTCTATCACTAGGATTGGGTTGAGAGGCATCATATGACGGCGGGACAACGAACCTAACCTTTGGCATCTGTTACATGATCTACAAAACTCATTAGCATCTTTGAATAAAGTGGGCCAATAAAAACCACATTGCAAAATTTTTGCGGCTGTCTTTTTGATAGAAAAATGGCCACCACAAGCATATGTACGACAAAAGGTTAACACACTGTTAACTTCAATATCTGGAATACATCTCCTTATTATTTGATCAGGGCAATATTTAAACAAATAAGGATCATTCCAGTAGAAGTTTTTCACCTCAGCCAAAAACTTACGCTTGTCTTGTGCACTCCATGTAGATGGAACTTGGCAGGAAACTAAGTAGTTGGAAATGTCGGCATACCATGGTGTGTGACCAAGAACAGCAAATAGATTTTCATCCGGAAAGGCCTCCCCAGTGGGCACGAGGTCAGTTTCACTTTTGAATTCCAAGCAAGATAAATGGTCTGCCACAACATTCTCCACCCCCTTCTTGTCTTTGATGGTTAAGTCAAATTCCTGCAAAAGCATAATCCAACGTATCAAACGGGCCTTAGCATCCGTTTTTGAAAAAAGAAATTTAAGGGCGGAGTGATCTGTGAATATCGTGATAGGCGAACCAATCAAATAAGATCGAAATTTATCCAATGCGAATACTACAGCTAGTAATTCTTTCTCGGTTATGGTATACATCATTTAAGAATGATTCAATGTTCTACTAGCATAATAGACAGCAAATGGTTTTCCCTCCTTTCGTTGTCCTAAAACAGCCCCTACACATAGTCACTAGCATCACACATAATTTCAAAAGGCAAAGTAAAATCTGGTGATTGCATAATAGGGGCGGTTGTAAGCTTAGAAATCAATGTCCTAAAGGCTTGTTCACATTCAAGGCTCCATTTAAACTCGGTATCCTTCGTCAAAAGGCTACATAGAGGTCTAGAGATGGCACTAAAATTTTGAATAAACCTTCTATAGAACCCAGCATGACCTAAGAGAGACCTCACATCTTTAATATTCTTAGGAGTGAGGAGTTTAGAGATCAATTCAATTTTTGCTTTATCTACTTCTATCCCCTTTTCAGAAACTATATGTCCCAAGACTATTCCAGAAGGTACCATAAAATGGCACTTCTCCCAATTAAGCACGAGTCCTTTTTCTTCACACCTGCACAAAACATTTTTCAAATTAGATAAACATGAATCAAAAGAAGTTCCAAACACAGTTAAATCATCCATATACACTTCCACACATTTTTCAACCATGTCACTGAAAATACTCATCATGCATCTTTGAAAAGTAGCTGGTGCATTACATAACCCAAAGGGCATCCTTCGAAAAGCAAAAGTACCAAAAGGACAAGTAAAAGTGGTATTCTCTTGATCCTCTAAGGCAATCCCTATTTGGTAGTATCCTGAATACCCATCCAAAAAACAGTAGAAAGGATGGCTAGCCACCCGTTCCAAAATTTGATCTATGAATGGAAGAGGAAAATGATTTTTCCGAGTGGCTGAATTAAGTTTCCTATAGTCTATGCACATTCACCACCCGGTCACTACCTTAGTTGGTACTAGTACTCCCTTCTCATTTTCTACCACAGTAACCCCAGCTTTCTTAGGAACTACTTGGGTTGGACTAACCCACTTACTATCCGATATCGGATATATAATTCCTGTATCCAACAGCTTTAAAACTTTTTTCTTAACTACCTCTTTCATAGTTGGGTTTAATCTTCTCTGTGGATCTCTACGGGGGTTAGATCCTTCTTCTAAGTAAATCCTATGGGAACAAATTAAGGGGCTTACACCCTTAATGTCAGCCATGGTCCAACCTAATACAGATTTATGTTCTCTCAACAACTTCAGCAGTTGATCACATTGTATATCACTAAGTTCAGAGGAAATAATGACCGGAAAGGTATCACCTGGGCCTAAGAAAACATGCTTGAGTCCTTTGGGAAGTGGGGCTAAATTGGGCGTTGGTGTCTCCTCGGAAGAGGGTTTGGGTGCCTCCCTTTCTCTAGGCAACTCCTCAAAGCATGGCTGCCATGATTTCTTCATAAATCCATGCGGCTTATCAGAAATATCAACAACATTAACAGCATGGGGATATATAGAAGAATCATTAAAATCAAAATTATTAAGAAGGAATTCCAAAGAGTTAGAATTGTCTTTAATGTATTCATCCTCCAAAATAAGCTCGTCAATCATGTAAGTGTCAAAACACTCATCCTCCTCATGTGGTTGCCTTGACATTCGAAAAACATTTACCTCCAGAGTCATATTTCCAAATGATAATGTCATTAAGCCATTCCTACAATTAATGAGAGCATTGGCGGTGGCAAGGAATGGTCTTCCAAGTATCAAAGGAATTTTTGACTCCGTATTCACAATAGAGATGGTATCTAAAACCAAGAAGTCAACAGGATAATAGAATTTGTCAATTTGCAATAAAACATCTTCTACTATACCTATTGGTTTTCTTACCGATCGATCCGCTAATTGGAGTACCACAGAGGTTGGTTTGATCTCACCTAGACCGAGCTGCAAGTAGATGGAATATGGCATGAGTTTCACACTAGCCCCTAAATCTAACAATGCTTGCCCACAAGATTTGTTTCCAATTTGGCAAGCCACCGTTAGACAGCCCGGATCTTTATATTTGGGCGGTGTCGTGCTATCAATTATCGCACTTGCTTGCTCCGTTAAGAATGCAGTCTTCTTCACATGGTGTCTCCTTTTCAGTGTGCACAGATCCTTGATGACTTTAGCATAGTTGGGAACCTGTTTTATGACATGAAGAAGAGGGAGGTTAATTTTAACATGCTGAAGTTGTTCAAGGATCTCACCTTTTAATGCTGAATTCCTCTCCTTAAGCTTAAGGAGTGCCTGAGGGAAAGGCACTGGTGAAGGGTCGATATGAGCATCTTGTTCCTTGGGAGCTTCATCCTTGTTGCTCACGGCGTTGGGACTCAGATTTGGTGATAGAGTGGGTCCATCTAGTTTCTTACCACTGCGGGTGATCATGGCATTAACCTCTTTAACATTATGATTTTCAGGATCGGAGGTTTGTGCCATATGTTGTCCCCGTGGATTTTGTTGTGGTTGTGAAGGAAACCGACCTTGCTCTTGAATTGTCAAGAAACTAGTCAACTTGGTGAGTTGACTTTTTATCTCCTTTTGCTCCTCTTTGATCCCCTTTTGCTCCTCTAGTAACAATTGATTTATCTTGACTTGTTCTTCTGCACTCTTGGCATGTACCTGCAAAAATGACTTAAAAGCATCTTCCAAAGGTAAAGATTGTTGTGGTGCACTAGATGAAGTCGCTTCTGGTCTCCAGTGGGTACTAGAGTGGGGATGAGGTTGTATATCAAATCTCCAATGGGGGCTAGATTGGGTAGGAGGTTGCACATCAGATTTCCAACTGAAATTAGGGTGATTCTTCCAACCGGGATTGTAAGTGTTAGAGTAGGGTGCGTAAGGTTTCCTAAAGGGGATACCCAAGGAGTTACACTCTCCCTTTATCTCCAAATAAGATGGACAATCCTTTGGTACATGATCTACCCCATTACACATAAAACAGGGTTCATGGGACTCTACCCTAGCAACCGGTTCGGGGGCTCTAACATCCTTGGTTTTTAAGGCTTTAATTTCCTTAGTTAGAGCCTCTAAACGGGCTTTAACACTATCCTCTTCCTTAAGTTGGTAGATTCCAGCGGGTTGATTTCTCCTAGTACTTTCCATGGCACTCGGTCCTGTCCAAGTGTGGGCTTTTTCTGATAGGTCATCTAGGAAATCTATGGCTTGATCGGGATCTTTTTGAAGAAAATCCCCATTATACATCATTTCTATGAATTGCCTCTCCCTACTTAGGAGTCCATCCTAGAAATAGCTGACTACCCGCCAACTTTCATACCCATGGTGTGGACAAGAATTTAAAAGGTCCTTAAAACGTTCCCAAACTTGATATAAGGTTTCACTCTCCTTTTGTGCAAAGTTTGAGATTTGTCTCTTAAGGTTGTTGGTCTTATGGGTTGGGAAGTGTTTTTGGAAGAAAACTCGGGTCATCTCATCCCAACTACCAATAGACCTAGGCCTTAATGAGTACAACCAAGTCTTGGCTTTTTCCTTAAGTGAAAAAGGGGAAAACCAGAGTCTGACAGTGTCCACCATATCAGCCCTATTTTGGAAGGTTGCTACTACTTCCTCGAATTCCCTAATGTGGATGTAGGGGCTTTCATTCTCAAACCCATGGAAAGTTGGTAGCAGTTGTATCATGCCTGGCTTAAACTCAGCTTGTGGGGCATTAGGGGGGAACATGATACAAGAGGGTGTGGCCGTTCGGCTAGGGTGCAAATAGTCTTTAAGTGTCCTAGCAACATTTTCATTGTGATTGTCGGCCATGTTATCAAAATCCTCTAAATTCTCGGATGGGGGTGCACTATGGTATGATCTAGGCAAGGTTTCACTAACGGACGTGGAAGGAGAGAGTGACTCTAATTCGGGTCCTCTAATGAATCTGCCTCGCGAATCTTTCGGTTTAAGCATGCACCAATTAATTTAGAGGGGAAATAAAATATGTAAAACAAAATAATAAATAATTAAAAAATAAATAAATAAATAAAACAGAATAATAAACAAATAAATAAAACAGAATAATAAACAGATAAATAAAACATAATAATAAACAAATAAATAAAACAGAATAATAAAAGAAAATTAAAAAAAATAAAAGTAAAGGAACAATATTACGGTATTTACAAAGTGCTGAAAAGAAAAATATTTACGATTTTTTTTTCCTTAATATATATATATTTTTTTACTTAAAGTTGACAAGCTTCCTTTGTACTTAAGCGCGTTTCCCCGGCAACGGCACCAAAATTTGATTACGCCCAAAGTATAACACGGTTATTGTAGTATAGTTTTGGGGTGTCGATTCCACAGGGAAACAAGTTAATTACGAAAGAAGGTGTAAACTTTAACACTAACGATAATGATTAGATGAGAGAATACGAGTTTTGATAATGCAATATTGTGTAAAAGAATTGTGCGAATATAACGAAGAATATAAATAAGAAATAACAAGATTCCGGGAATCCTCCTTAGGTTCGTTCCCTATTTCCACTCTTGATTCAAATTTTTATCTCGATTGCAAGTTTCACATCCTAAACAGGCAATCGAAAATTATTCAATCAAGCACATTTATATCTCTAATATAATTGCTACAAATTACTATTTGATTTCAATTCAAGCACACATGATTTATCTTATAGATTAGCAAGAAACGACAATATATTGCAATAATGATATCACAGTAATGGCCGATCTATAAGATAAATATACCAAAATCAATTACATCCAAACAACTTGACATAAGAAAAGCTTGACTAGACTTATGTGGAGTAGAAGGATGCAATCACCGGATTGAGAGAAACTAAAAGAAGAAGAATATAGAATACAGCTATCACATGAACTCAAATCCTTCTTAATTAATCAAAGAGTAAATCATAGACAATGTTTTAACAAAAAGTCCATACAAATGAATCAAGAACAGGAAATAAGGAACAATAAAACCCTAAGGATTCATCCTTTTCCCTTGTTTGATGATTAGTTAGCCATGAAACTCAAGGTGGAAAAACAATATAGATGTTCTCCCCTTGATTTCTTGGCCATGGAGCTCAAGGTGGAAGAACAATGTGGATGTTCTCTCCTTGATTTCCAACTCACGAAAACTTAAACAGAATGCTAAAAACTTCTCTAATTTTTATCTACCAAAAACTGTCTTTGTTTTTCTCCCCGAGCTCTCTCCACGGCTGCAAACCTTAAGCATATATTTATAGCCCATGAGGGAGAGCTGTCTTTGCACAGCCTTAATTTGAGTCTGAATTGGAGTCCATGTGCGCACTGCTGGAAAGTGAAGGCTGGAACGTGAAGGTGGTCCAGCAGCATGTGCGCGCTGCTGGCTTTGTCTGAGCGTGCGCCTGGGCGCTGGAAAGTGAAGGCTGGAACGTGAAGGTGGGTCCAGCAGCCTGTGTGCGTGTCCAAGTGTGCGCCTGGGCGCTGGAAAGTAAAGGTGCAGTGTTAGTTGGCGCTGGGGCGCTGGTTCATGGGCGCCTAGGTGCTCACTCTTGTTTTCCTGGGCGCTGGGGCGCTGGACAGTGAGAGGTGAGGCGCTGGGCATTGTTCTGGAGACCTGAACTGTTTTTCCTAAAACTGCCATAACTTTCACTAGAAAAATCCTTTTTCCAAACCGTAAAATTCTCCAGAAAATAGACTTCCGGATCTTTCTAAGAATATATGGCTCATCTCCTGGTTCTTCCTACATCAATACAGTTTAATCTGCAAAGTTGATTGATCTGTACGGGAAATTCTGGAAATTTAGTGAAACTCCTTCAGCTTGTATGCAAAAGTGCACACACTAGTGTGCCTACCCTTAACTTGTTCCAAAGTGATGCACACACTTGTGTGCAGTCTTTTAACTCAATGTAATTTATTGATCCAACCTTGGTTTAGACTTTTAATCATTTTTAAATCATTTTTGGAAATGTCTAAACCTTGGACAAAAACGAACACCGACACCCAAGATCTTTTGGCGCTTTAAACATGGATCGCTTTATCATCTCTTTTGTACTCAACGCACCTGAAAATGCGTCGAATTAAGTCAATGATTTATGAATAACACTTTAGAGTTATCAACATGTAAAAGTGCGATTACGACCGAGATTAACCCTAAAGTGTTAACAATTAAGTATTGTTTAGATGCATTTTATGACTCTCATCAGCAGGGCACCTTTGCACACCTTCTGGACGCCATGGTGCTGGTAGGGAGCACCTAGGCACTGGTGCAGGTCAGGGAGACATCATTCTGGGCGCCAGGGCACTGGTGGAGGGTGCCTAGGCGCACACTGATGCTGCAGCTGTGCGCACATTTTTCTGATTGTGTGCTGAAGTGCGCACACTAGTGCGCATGGCTTTCCCTTGCTCCAAATCGATGCACACACATGTGTGCAGTCTTCTAACTTGCTGAAATTTAATCCTCCAACTTTGGTTTAGACTTTAACCATCTTTGAACCATGGTTAGACCTGTGCAAAACTTAGACAAATACTAACAATCTCTACCTCTGTCTAAGTGTTTAAACCTGAACCATTGTGCAGAAAGCTTCGGGATCCAAACTCTTCTTGAGCCATCAATTAACTAACTCCAATCCTAAGTAGTCTAAGGCAATGATCGAACTTACTTAGAGGTAAAACTTTAGTACCCAAATCCGCAGGATTTTCTTCTGTGGCAACCTTGTCCACATGGATGCATCTTTTCGTAACATTTTCCCGAATGAAATGATATCAAAAATCCATATGCTTTGTCCTCTCATGGAACACTGGATTTTTACATAAGTGTAAGGCACTTTGACTATCCAAAAATACCACAACCTGCTCCTCCAGTACCTTCAACTCTTCAAGCAACCCTTTGCACCACATAGCCTCCTTAATGGCCTCCGTAGCTGCTATGTATTCAGCCTCGGTTGTTGAGAGTGCTACCACTGGCTGCAACTGAGCCTTTCAACTTACACAACATCCATTTAAGTTAAAGAAATAGGAGGTAATCGATCTCCTTTTATCCAGGTCTGCTCCATAGTCCAAATCAGCAAAACCCTCAAGGCAGATGGACTTACCTCTTTTCTCATACACCAACCCTACTTCTGGGCTTCCCTTCAAATACCTCAGCAACCACTTTATCCCAAGCCAATGCTCATTTCTGGGATTAATCATAAACCTGCTGAGAACACTCATTGCATAAGCAATATCAGGTCTAGTGCTTACCATGGTGAACATAACAGAACCAACCACACTAGAGTAGGGGACTTTCTCCATTTCCTTCTTCTCCGCCTCTGATCTTGGACATTGATCACTGGAGAACTTGAAATGACCATCAAGGGGAACCTTCACTGGTTTGCTATCTTCCATAGAGAATTTAGATATCATCTTCTCTATGTAAGAAGTTTGAGAGATCTTCAATCTATTTCTCTCCCTTTCCCGGATGATACACATCCCAAGGATCTTTTGTGCATGGCCAAGATCCTTCATCTCAAACTCCTCACTGAGTTGAGCCTTCAATTTATTTATCCTCTCCATGCTGCTCCCAACCAGCAACATGTCATCAACATAGATGAGGATGATCACCACTTCCTCAACCTTCTGCCCCTTATAGTACAAGCACGAGTCATAGTAGCTCCTCATGAAACCCAAGCCGATTACAAAGGAATCAAACCTCTTATTCCATTGCCTAGATGATTGCTTCAGGCCATAGAGAGATTTCTTCAATTTGCACACTAACTATCCCTGCCTTCTTTCCTCATAACCTTTGGGTTGCCTCATGAATATGGTCTCATCAAGCTCTCAATGTAAGAACGTTGTCTTCACATCCATTGGCTTAATTTCCTAATCAAATTGGACCACCAATGCTAACACTATCTGGATCATCTTGTACTTCACAACCAGTGAGAAGATTTCAGTGAAATCTATGCCTTCCTTTTGTGTGAACCCCTTCGCCACTAGCCTAGCTTTATACCGGACTTCATCCCCTGGAGTATTCCCTTCTTTGATCTTGTAAAGCCATCTACAATCCGCAACTCTCTGTTTTTCTAGTTTGGGCACCAACTCCCAAGAGTTGTTCTTCATCAAAGAATCAATTTCTTCCTCCATAGCTAGCTGCTACTTTGACGAATCCTTACACTCTATGGCATCCGTGTAAGTTTCTGGTTCAACCTCTCATTCTATCCAAGGAGCTGCTACATTAGCATCCGCAAACCCATATCTCAAGGGTGGTCTAACCGCTCTCCTTCCTCAGTTTCTTGTGAGCTGGTAGTTATTTACTGCATCAACCTCTTCTTGTTCAGCCTCTTCTTGAGTTTCTTGAGCTTGGCCTTCATCCAAGGGCTCTACCTGGTCTGAACCCTCTTATCTCCTCTGCTCTACCTGAACCGAGTTCTCTTAGATGCATTGCTCCACAACTTCTGGTTTGGTTTGCTCACTAGCCCCTGCAGGGTTAGTTTTCTCCAAGTAGGGAAATAATAATTCATTAAAGATAACATCCCTACTTATGATCAGTTTCATGCCCTTCTTTTCTAAGGACCATAACCTATATCCCTTAACCCCATCACCATATCCTAGAAATACACATTTTCTAGATCTTGGGCTAAGTTTATCCTCCTTTTAATGTGCATATGTAGTACAACCAAAAGTCTTAAGGTTGTTTAATTCAGGGGGTTTTCTACTCCATATCTCCATGGGAGTCTTGAGCTCTAAAGCTCTAAAGGGTGATATATTTATCAAGTATGCAACTGTAGCCACAGCTTCTCCCCAAAAATATTTTGGTAACTCGGATCCTATTAACATGCACCTAACCTTCTCCATAAGGGTTCTATTCATTCTTTCAGCAACTCCATTTTGCTGGGGTGTTTTTACAACCGTCCTATGCCTTAGAATGCCTTGTAATTCACAGAATTTATCAAAATCATTATTGCAAAATTCTAAGCCATTATCGGTTCGTAAAGCCTTAACTACCCTACCCGTTTGAGTTTCCAACAACTTCTTCCACACAACAAATTTATTCAAGGCATCAGATTTACTCCTAAGCAAATAAACCCATACATACTCTTCTTGAATAATCATCAATTAAAGACATAAAGTAAAAGTTACCTCCCTATGTTGGTGTCCTAGCTGGTCCCCAAAGGTCCGAATAAATGTAGTCAAGAATCCCTTTAGACTTGTGCACTCCGGTGTTGAAGCTGACCCGGTGTTGCTTCCCAAGAATACAACTCTCCCAGAAATCTAGTTTTTCTACTTTGTCACCACCAAGTAGACCTCCTTGCTAAGCACTTGCAAACCCTTTTTGCTCATGTGTCCCAAGCGAGTGTGCCAAAGGGCTGCTTTATCCATCTCAGCCATCAAGTATGTTGCTTGATCATTGATTTCTGTCTCTCTGATTATCTCATAGAGTCCATCGTTTCTTACTGCCTTGATCACTACCAAAGATCCCTTGGCCACTTTGATCTTTCCTCCCTCTACTTTGCATGTATACCCCATGGAATCCAGCTGTCCCAATGAGATCAAATTTCTCTTCAAATCTGGAAGATACCTCACATTTCGCAGCAACCTCGTGACTTCATCAAACATTTTCAATTGAATGTCACAAATCCCTCTTACTTGGCAAGAATTGTCATTCCTCAAGAAGACCCTTCCATCATTGATCTCCTTGAAATTCTTGAACCATTCCTTGTGAGGGAACATATGATAAGTGCACCCGAAATCAAGAATCCACTTTCCGCTGCCTTGCCTCCTGCTCACATTTGAGCACACAACAAGAACATCATCTTGCTGTTCTCTTTTGGCAACCGAAGCCTCTCCATTGTTGGTATGGCTTCTCCTCTCATCCCACATCCTCTTCTTGCAATCTTTCTTGAAATGGCCCTCCTTGTTGCAGTAGAAGCATCTCTTTCCT
This sequence comes from Bretschneidera sinensis, assembly GCA_023935145.1. Lineage (NCBI taxonomy): Eukaryota > Viridiplantae > Streptophyta > Magnoliopsida > Brassicales > Akaniaceae > Bretschneidera > Bretschneidera sinensis. Next base: position 49,874,192 of record CM043703.1, on the reverse strand, counting down.
CCTCTAAGTCTTGTCTTGGAATAAGATCTCCAATGGTTCTGCCTTCTACCTCTTGATTTCTCCCGGTAGTTGCCATGGTTGCTACTGCCATTCCGAGTTGCTGGCCTTCCTCTTATGAATAGCCCATCACCACTTGATGTCTCTTTCATCTTGGCCTTAAAATCATGTGCCCTTATGGCATTGATCACAATCTCCTTTGTCAAAGTATCCCTTCCATACTCAATGGCATTAATCAAGTTATCAAAGCAATCAGGAAGAGAATTTACACAAAATGACAGCCATTTGTTCATCCGGAAAAATAATGCTACAGCAATTCAAATCTTGAACTAGCTTATTAAAGACATCAAGATTATCTTGCAACTCTTTACTAGGATCCATTTTAAAAGCAAATATTATTTTAAGAAGATAAATCTTGTTAGGAAGAGTTTTGGTAAGAAACAATTCATCTAATTTCTTCTATATTACAGCCGGATCCTCTGAGTCTCTGCACTCCCTTGTGACAGTATCCGACATGTGCAAGAAAATGGTGCTGTAAGCCATATTTTTCATCTCGGTCCGCTGGTCCTCCGTGACACTTGATGGAAAAGCATCATCTTCTCTAATAGCCAAGTCCACTTTCTGTTGCATTAGAACCGCCTTGATCTTCCGCTTTCAAAGGGCAAAGTCTCCATTTCCATCAAACTTCTCTACACAGAAATTTGAAGCCATCTTTTGCGGACAAGATCCCAGATTTATGTACTACCCACAAATGCTTTCTTCAACCTCAAGAACACAGATCGAAGATGGATCTTAACACCATTCTTAAAGGTTAAACCATCTTTTTCATCTCGGTTCGCTAGTCCTCCGTGACACTTGATGGAAAAGCATCATCTTCTCTAATAGCCAAGTCCACTTTCTGTTGCATTAGAACCGCCTTGATCTTCCGCTTCCAAAGGGCAAAGTCTCCATTTCCATCAAACTTCTCTA